>VYZT01050696.1:12893-29224 GCA_013400735.1 Pomatostomus ruficeps | reverse complement strand
CCCCCCCCCCAAAAAAAAAAAAAAAAAAAAAAAAAAAAAGAAGAAAAAAAAAGAAAAAAAAGAAAGAAAAAAAAGAAAAAAAAAAAAGGAAGGCATTCCACTTTGCCTTTGTTTGCTTTGGACTGAAATGCTAACATTTCTTATTGGCTTCCTTCCTTATTCCCAAGAACTGTGGGAGGTGGGAAAACAAAATGGGAACATGTCAGTTTGTCCTCCTATTTAAAAGCAATTCCTGCACAGTGGGGAGGTCCTGATTGGAGTCATCTTCACCCAGTGAGCCCAGTGTCTATCTGCAGAGGTGCCAGACCACATGTGGAAAACATCTTCAGGAATAGCAGCTTCCTTTTAAGAACAATAGCAACCCCCTAAAGAGATTAAGACAGTGATGGATCCTGGGCAACTTGGACTCACAGCCAGCTTAGAGAAACAAATCTCACCCTTCTCATCCACAGCATCCCTCCTGGCACGGCCAGCCAGCAGCAAGTAAGCTTTGGAAGGAGCATGAGGAGAGAGGGAGAGAGGCATCTGACAGCAGAGCAGAGCCAAGAGTGACTTCCAGTGCAGCAGGAATTTATAGTCTGCACAGCAAAAAGGAATTACAAAGTCACAACCCACAAACCCCCTTGGCAACTTCATCTGTCTCTTTTCACACTTTTGTAGACTTTGCTGAACTAAGGATCACCAAGGTTATCATGAACATCTCTACTCAAACCACCAGGCTTCTGGCACAGCACCTTTCAGGAATACACCTTTCACATGTCTCTATTTTCAGAGCAGAGCTGGGCTTACTTATTTCCATGGTGGGGATCACAGAGCCCAACAATGCCAGCAATGGCACCAGATAGAGGCATATGCAGAACCTGTAATGGAGTTTTATGAGATGCTCACAAGGCCCCGGTGGCAAACAGCAACTGTAAGTGGATAGCAGGAATTGGGCAAAAGGAATGGGAAACATCGTAATTATCAATTTCCAGGGCCACTATGACTACAGCAAAACTTAAAAAAAAAAAAAAAGGAAAAATAAAAAGAGTTTAAACCTTACATGGATAGTATTCTACTGTCATGAATCCTGAAAACAGAAGTATTTTTCACTTTCATGTAATAGTATGAGGGGAAAAAAGAAAAAAAAATGAATAAGAGTATTAAGTAGGCAGTTCATCCTAAGCTCATTAGAGATAGCTTCCAAGTCTGCAAAGAGGAAGTCAAGAAATGATGCCACTACTATCCCTTCTGCCCCTTCTCCCTCCCTACCAAAGCAAGGATGGCCAAGGGGCTGTGTTTTACTGTTGCTGTGTAAATCCAGTGGTGTCAGCTCTGCTGCCAAGGGAGCTTCACTGAAGCTGCCAGATGCAATACTGAGATACTTTCTGCTCCAGCAGCCTTGCAGATTTTGAAGAAAGGCAGCAAATAGCTGGAGGCAGCAACATCTTATATTTCCTCTGACATTTCTACCACATTCCCAGACTCGGATTCTGACTCTGCATGAGACGGCAGCTGCTTAGTCAAAAGCTTCCCCAGGAAACCCAGAAATATGAGAACACAGCCTGCATTTGCTACCATTCTCAGAGCACACACTGCTGCCTGAACCCCTTGAGAATAACAGGAGAAAAAGATATAAAAGAAGCTTTTGCCTCCTCACCAGTGAGGATGATAGGCCCGGACATTAGAGGACAAATTACTGTGGGAGGAGACAGAGCAGGTCTCTCATCTCTTAGTTCACAGAGCCTGGGGAGATGTGAGTATAGGGCTTGGACTTGAACAGAGGGTGGCAAGTTCATGGCTCCATTGATCCTCCATAACTGAAACCAGCCATGGTTGGAGGCCATGGAGGCTGGATAAGCCCTCACCAAAGTTGGGACTAGGTGTGCTGGAGACCATTCATAGGGAAAGGATTCGTGGGAAATAAACTGACTAAAAAAAAGAGCTAAAGAGAAGTAGCAGCAATTACAGGGCTATCACAAAAAGCACTTGAATTCAACTCAGCTTTCTGTGCTCCTGCCATCACTAACTGATAGTCCTAAACTGCAAATATATGTGATGTAAAGACTGCCATCCCATCATGACCCCTCTGAACCCTTATGAAAGACACCTTGAGCCCCTAAACTATATTGAGATTTTCAGTAACGACTCAGTTGCAGAACTATTCTCAGGGATTAACAACTGCCAGAGTGGTCCTTCAGGCTCAGGAAGGGACACTTGCCAGTGACTCACCTCTGGAAAATCTCTATCATCATTAGTAACACTGGGAGAGGAGCATCCAAAATTGTGTTGTGCTGGATTATTTTTTTATATTGAGTACGCTAGGTATTCTTCTATTGATGTCAATAGTACTGGATCAGGACTCAGGTTGTCACGAGGCCATCTCAAAGAGCCTGTGGCTCTGGGAGAGGAGACATGAAGTTCACATTCCTTGCACTGGGTGAACCCCTCAGACACCAGTTGAGATTTTAACAAAGGTATTTACAGCCATTCACAAAAGCACACTACACCTTTGGAATTTTTGTTTAGTTTTGTGTCTGTTACCTTGCTGTTCATGCTTGCCTGTTTTCCACATCACTTGATGCAACGAACATTTTCTTCACAATTAAAAGGAGGGCATCTTCCACATATTCCTGGAGCTGGGACTGTCAGAAACTTTGTAGCCCTGGGTATCAGACAGACCCTGAGCTAATGAAGCATTTAAACACATCTTTAACTAATTTTAAACACAGTAGTAGTCCCACTATAACTCCAACTAACCCTTTGTTTCTAGATAACCTTTCAATGCTCCAAAACCGATTGTGCTGCAAAGATACAGGATTCGATCCAAAAAAAGCATGTGTACTGAAATGTTTGGCTCCCAAATTCTAAGGAGGTCTCTGAAGAGAAGCGCAAAACAAGAGGGAGAGGATTCTTAAGGTTTTCAAGCAGCTAGAGGCTCTGCCTCGGGGTAGATTTTGTGACCAGGGTATTTAGTAGTATTAATCTTCAGCAATTTGTGTTCACAATACAAATCATTTGCACGTGTCTGCATTGAGTAGAAAGACGGCAACCCGTCAATGGCAGAGCAGCTGTACCACTCCAAGCAGACAGATGGTGAGGATGCAGCTCAGTTCTTATCTCCCTTTATTTCCCTCCTATCATCTTCTTTTCTCCAGCCCCGTTCTCCCTGTAACTCTTTTGGCAGGGGGAAGGAGATCTACTTGGACCTCAGTGAGCGTACAAAGCAAATTTTATTTTCAATCCAATTACTTCCTGAGTCTCTGTAGTAGCAATCTGTCCTCGTCCCAGACAGAAAGCAACTGCTGTTGCACAGCTGGTCTGGCATTGGCAGTGCTGGCAGATGGACGGCAGGCAGGTGTGATTTGGCTTACCAGATACAAAGAAATCAAGGAAGAAAACCCGGCCTGTTGCAGAGGAGAGTGTGATTTGGAAGCTGTTCCTGCAGAGTGGTTGATGGTTTCATCAGAGAAAAGCCTAATGCACGAGTCCAGTAATTCTTGGATCGTGCCAGTTGGCACTGGGCACTTATTGCAGGACTGAAGGAGGCTCTCCGATCCTCGCTGGCATCTAGCTACTGTGGTTGTGGGCATACAAACACAAATGCCTCAGGATCATCCTGAGGGCAAGACTGGTATTAGATGAATGAAATAATTACTACAAAAAGAAAGTAATAGAAGGAACCCAAATTCATCAATACAAAGAACAACCTAAGACTTCTAGCCCATTCTCCTTCACTTGATAAAGCAACAAGTTATCTCGGATCACCCAATGGGGTGCCAACTTGGCTGAAGTCCTACACAACTTCAAGCTCTTTTCAGTCTGGGTGGTAGTGTCTTTTGCTTCCCCATTTTCATTTGCCAGCTTGGCCTCGGAGACTTTCATTGTCATATTGTCATTCCTACCAAAGTTTCCAAGACCACTGAAATTTTCACACACAAATGGATGGATGAGTTTGTTTCCAGCAAAGGAAGAGTTATGACTTCCTAAGAGAACAAAGACCTCCTGCTCCCAACACGACACTCTGTGAGCTTTGGAAGCCTGTATGAAAGCACATGGACAAAAAAGACACTCAGCCTCAAGAACGAGCCTCTCACCAGGCAAAACAGAGGAAAAGAGATGATAGAAAAACAATACTGAGCAATTTAAAGGTGAACATTTTGCAGACTAAAACATTATCCAAGCTCACAGGAACCCTCCTGCTCGCAAAACAGTTAAATGGATTTATCTAAACCAGTCTAAGCTTCTGCTTGAACACTGTCACCCTGTGCAAACATCCCTTAGTGCATGCAAGCAGGAGGGTTAAAGCAGTCAGCAGCCTGAGGATCCCTCCTGCCTGGCCAGAAGAGGAGGGGCCACAGCAGAACTAGGACAGTCACCCTCACTGAAGCATCTCCCATCCATAGGTCATCCTGAGCTTTCCGATTTTACCTCAGCTGGCTGGCTCTGTTCTGCTAAGCAGATACATGCAAGACTAATGCTGGCAAAGGGGCAATACCAAACAGCCAAGGCAAAAAGGCTTCTCCGTATTTTAACTCAAAGCAATAGTTTGCAAAGTTGATGGCAGTGCAGCACCTTTGCTGTGCTTTATCTGAGTCATCCATCAAAAGTCTCAATGCAATTGTCTGATGGGGCAAGGAGAACACAAACCTATGAGCATTTTAAACACTAGTGCCACTGCCCTGTTGTAAGCAGGTGACAACCCTGTGCCAGTAGTAGGAGTCATTTAAACCCTGAACAAAATTTCTTCTTCAACAAAAGATGATACAGTTAAAGAGTTTTCAAGCTTCCACGAAAACAGAGGAAACACCAAAGATCGAGTATGACAAGTAACTGAAGAGCAATATGATTTAGATTTTAGATCCAGTGGCACAACTCAACCAGAAGATCTTGCTACATATGAAACCAAACTCTGGAAAATCTTACAAAATTACAATTGCAAAAATTAGGCGATACTGAGGAGGAGGAAGATTCTGGATACCCAGGCATACTGTGGAGCTTGTTGAATCCATGATGGTGGACAACACCAAGTGGCAAGAGCTCCAATCTTCAGCAAATGCTATCGCCCAACCTCTGCTAAATTACAGAGCACTGTTCCGCCACTCCTTCCCAGCAGGTCAGAGAACAATGCTGGGAAGCTGCTAAGGGTCCAGGCAAAGCAAACTAAGAGGCAAAAACCCCCAAGAACTAACCTCAAACCTAAATGACGCTCAAGAGCCTGCACAAGCCTAATTTAAGCATAATTTCTTAGACTTTTAATTCAGGGAAAACTCAGATCTCTGAGCTTCGAGGGCAATCATACCTCAACAAAAATTAACTGCAAGTCAGGCATTTCTTCCCTCAGGCTTTATTAAGAAGGCTCCTAAGTATTTACAAAACAGCATAAAAGTAGTTCTATTGAAAGATTTAGAATTCTTATTTCTTGAGGGTTTTTTGCATTATTCTCAAATTGTGGAACCTCAGTCACAGATTCACAGACCAAAATCTGACAGAGGTAGGTGCTGTGAGAAGGCAGCACAAAAAAAGGTAATTAAGCATTAAGCAAAAAGAGAAGCACATGTTCTCCCAGGATACATTTTAGGCACACTCATTTATGGGTAACTAAAGAACAGTGAAAGTGTTTCCACAAAATCTCACAGCAGCAAGCCAGATGACTCAAAAACAAACCTCAAAACTCTTATTTCCCTTCATTTTCAAACAATAAGGGAGAAAAAGGCATTACAAGATGTCACGAAAGGCTGGTGGACTCCATTTATGCCACAGAGTCAGCATCTCACTGACTACCACACACCTCACTGAGATAAGGCAGCGCTTCCCAAGGAAAGATGGGCCCGATCCTTGGTGCTACATTCTCCACAAAAGGTCAACACAGCCTTTTTCACTCCTCAGCAGCACTTTACTTAAAGATAATTAAAAAATTACTTCCCTGCCTCAGAATTAATTCTGAAGCCTCAGAAGAAGCTGAAAGACTGCTATGAATACTGTATGACTACTATAAAATCCTGGGTTTTCCTTCCATTTGTTTATATACACACAGAAATATGATTTTGCAAAAATATCCATGGGAAGATGTTTGGTAGCTCTCATCTGCTAATTAAAGGGCAGGAGAAAAGGGACAGTCTTTCTAAAAAGTCACATTTCTGACATGACAGTGATGCTCAAGGAAATGAAAAAGAAAAACAAAAAACAGAGAAACAAAAGAAGTCCTCAAAAATGAAAGACAAAATCGAAGCCAAGGGAATACTCACTCCCTCCCAGCCCTCCAACTCCATTTTCTTCAGGGACAGAGCAGTCTGTAGGCAGGCCTCTAAAAGCCCATTTAATATGCTGCCTTTCTAAAGTGGTGGGATTTAACCAGACATATTCAAGTTTTGCTAAAGAAAAAATGCAAGAGAACCTCTTGCCCTGCCTGTCCAACAGTCACAGAAACAGGCTGGACTGGATCGATACACAAAAAAATTCCAACAGAATTAAAGAAGGGTGTAAGTGCACTTTATTTCCCTTCATAGTCATCTTCAAGCCTTGAAAACTTGGGTTGGTCCCTCTTATATATATTCATCTCTAACTTTTTACCAAATTTGACTTCCACCTTGGGACAAAGCTGAGAAACAGGAGGCAGATAAAGGCTGGAAGAGAATGTGAAATCACCTGGAAAATGAGAGATTAACACAGATGCCTTTGTGTTCATGGAAAACATACAAAGAAAAGTGACCATGGAGACACTGTCAGGGAGCCACAAGAGCACAGCTAACAGCAGGCTGCAGAAGGCAGTAGGCAAACACACTGGAGGGAGTCAGGGATTTTTGATTCAGTAAAAAGTTCTGCTTGTTTCTATTTGAGCATAAATATTCTCTGTGGAACCAGAGGACCTCCAGGCTTGGTATTCCCACAAGAGGAAGGCTCTTCCCCCAAGATGGCATTAACCAGACTGGCTTTAGGCCCAAACACAAAGCCATTTTGGTGGCTGAACCAGAAATAACCGAAACAAAGCCTAGATTTCTGTTCTCCAGCAAAGGTGGTGGGTTGAATTGGTGAGTTTTTAAACAGCTTTAGCTTCAGGGTGACTTCAGAAAGCCCAGGTTTTCTTCGGAGTCCTTTTTGTCCTTGTTTTCTGCTGCCACTGTCTCCCACTGCACAACCTTGCTGGGACAAGGCACACGGTCACAGCTGCATCCAGCTGCATTGTGCTGGTATCCATCTCCCACTGAGGTACCAGAGAGCTGCCCTGCACTTCACTTAGGTGAGGTACGGCAGGGCTGGCCAATCTGCATGCTTCCCCAAGTTATTCCACACATAAAGGATGTAGTAAATATTTCCCTTGTATTTCTTGAAGCTTGCAGTATTTGCTCTCAAATTTAGTAGAAAGTAAAAGCCTCCAACATGACCTAGCACCCTAATTCACATGATTTTATCTTTTAGGCTGTTGCACAGTTCCATTCATTAAAATGGGCAACAGACAAACATAACCCCTGAGAGTAATAGATTTACTGTAGTAATTTACAGTTCTTACATAGAAGAAACTGAAACTTAATCCGAGAGAGTGGGGAAGCAGGACTGCATCAAGACGTGGTTATCAGTGCTGCAGCATTCAACTACAACAAAAGACGGCACTGTCGGCATGGAAAAACTCCAAGCAAGAGGGCATATGGTGCTGCTATACCTAAAAACTCAATGCTGAATAATCAATACCTTTGGCTATTCTAAATGCACAGGCATCACTCAACTTCTCCACACTCACTGATTTCTTACCCAAGCACTCTTCCAAAATTCACCCCAAATCTGCTAAAGGACAGTGCAAGCCCCAGTCCATCACACCCCCTCAGCAGCTACAAAGCAAGAAATAAGCACAGATCTGTTTGCATTGGGGCCAGTCACTATTCACAGACATCTCCTGTCACCACCCAAAGAGCCACAATCCATTTAACTTCCTCACATTAAGTCAAAACCACAATAAATTAAAAACAAAACTGAATGTTGGTCTGAGCAGGATTTGCAGCACTCAAATGCTAAAGATTTCTGTTCCCAAGGTAGGAAGACAAGGACTTTTCTGTAGTCAACAAAATAAAGTGTTTTTAAAGCATAATCAAAGCAAGTCTCTCTTAAACAGTTTCAGATATCCTCTGTGACATTGCACATCCTGACCAAGGGCACCATCTTCCAGCACTTTATTCCAGCAGAGCACACTGTGCTGCTCAGTGGTGTGAATTGTTTTCAAATTCCACCAAACCCACTGTTTTTTCCTGTTCTTTATCAGCTTAATAAATCTGCTCCACTGCTGTCTCATTTGTAGAGGCAGGAGATTGCACATCATAGCAGATGCGGGAGTTAAAAACAAACACACAAAAAAAACAGCGGGGGGGGGGCAAACAAAGCAAAGGCTGTTATTTGTTTAGATCTCGGATCTTTGAATGCATGCACAGAGCTCTGCGGCCAGCCAAAGCAGTACTATGACTACCTAAGCTCCCTCATGCCGTTGCAGGAGGTCTCCTAATCACTGCGGCCGTCCCAAACCACAACTCGCCTCCAAACTTTATATGGGATCCCATAAGGAGTTGAGTCATACCCAAAAGTCAAATCACTCCGCCAAGTTATGCAGATATTGCTCAGTAGGGCTTGTGGATAAAAAACCATTCTCTGGTTCTCTTCAGGGCTCTACCAGATTTATCTCACCAGGTTTTGCAAAGCTCAGGTGGACTGAGCATTCTTCCCAAGCATTTATCAGCCCATTTGCTTGAATGACAGGAAGAGCAGGGCAGGGAAGAGAGGAAAGAGCATCACGTTTTTGCCTAAGCATGCAGATGATAGGTAGTCTTTAAAAACTTAAATTCTTGCATCTTCCAACAAGCACAATGATTTTTTCACCAAGAGTGGTGGCCAGCTTTAATTATTTTTTTCCCTAAGCTGCAGATTTTTCTTTCTAAATGCTGCAGAAGTGTCAACTAAGTGTCTGTAGCGGTCTGAGTACAAGGCAGTTAAGAGCAATCTCCCTCATTTAGCCATAAAACGAAAGCGTTAACGTGCAAGGCAGGGAGTGCACTTTGCTTTGTGTTTATACTCTGCGCAGTGCAGGGTGGTCTTAGTGCCTCAACCCAGGGGTTTAAAGGCAGAAGGAAAATCACCAATAAACAACAGATCCTAAGGCAGATACATGATGAGTTGGAACTATTTGTTAAATTTGTTAAATAAGCATGACAAAGGCTAACAGAATGAGCATCTATGGAACTTTCCATATGCTACAAAATAATTATGAAGGCCGGGATTAAAATGTGAATGATCGAGAAACCTTCATGAGAATTCATGAAAGACCTCTATGTATTCAGAGGGAAATAACAGCTCTGCAATTCAGTTACATCTCTCATTAACCATTGTTAGAAACTCCATGAAAGGGAAATGAAGTTAATTGAATTTAAATCAGCTAATAAATATTCTTTTGCATACCCTTTTCCCAGCAAAAAAATTAAAAAGAGATGATGCCAGGAGCATATTACCAATGTTAAAAACTTGACCCTTTACTGTACATGAGTACAATAAGCTATGAATAAACCTTGTATCTTATTTCTGGCAGGGATCATTCTTCAAATCAAATATTCAGGTAATCTGAGAAATGGTGACTCAAACAAAGTATACATAGTACCACAGATGGGAAAAATTTACCTTTTAATCTGGATTAATATTTTCTGTCTGTGTAACTGTAGACGATTCTAGTAGTCATACAGGCACACACTTAAACCTAGTATCTCCAGGAAATAGCTTAATAATGATAAATGAACCGAAGCAATGCAGAATAAAATGGAAAATCAACTCACACTGGAATTATGCATTACAGAATTAATTTGGGAAGCATGCTGTAATGCCAAATTTGATTCATGCAAGCAAATCTCACTAATTTGGGCCAACATCTGGCTTCTTATCTGAACTTTCCAAGCTGTTTTCCAGTTACACAAAACTGGCTTGTATATTTTATAAGAACAAACTTTTCCACATTTTCCAATACTTTCTGTCTTCAGGGATGCCAGAACCACCACAAGAATGTGTTTTTCCTGGCACTGTGAACTGGACTGATTCAGACTTCACTGATAGGTATCCTGGTTTGAAGGACAGGTGTCTGCCAAGGAAGGCGGGAACCTCTCTTGGAACGGAAAATGTGACCCCCCTTCCCTCGAGATTATTATAACTCCGAAATTACAGGGCTTTCAGGCAAAGATATAGGAAAAGGAATAACGGTTCTTTACTAGAATATATATCTATGTATGACAAGGCAAACAACCAACAACAACAGCACCAACAACAAACTAAACCAGTCATTATCATCTCTTAGGCAACAGATGGGACAAAATTCCCTGAGAGAAAGAAATAAAAAGGAAAAATCCTAGCCTCCAACAATAGGATACATTACAGGATAATTTATAACAGGAACTTTATTTAGGAGTAGGGGTTTTGTTGTGCCGATCCAAACCAACCATCCGTTATGTCTGATAACCCACTGACAGCTGCCTTTGCCTAGCTCTCCACAGCAAATATGAAAATAAATTTAAAAAAAACCAAAACATACAAAACCCAGCAAAACAAACAAGCAAAACCATGCTAACAAAGTCATGGTAACCATCAGTGCAGCAGTCAAGAGTGCACCAAGACTCTGCACTGAAATTCTTAGGGCCCATATTTTACAAACTGATTGATAGTATAAACTCAAGTCATACTTATGCAGACAACAGTGGGTATTCCTTTTAACGGGAAATTTGGAGGTGAAATTTATTTACCTGTTGGAATCACTGATAATCACCAAATCCAATCAGTTTGCTGGTATTTCTCTAGATAAAGATATAGTAGTTAAACAAAGGAAAAGAAGTGGTCTTCTACTTTTCTGGAGAAAGCCTTAACAGCGTATTTTACAGTAAGAAAAGTTAATATAGTGGTGAAAGGAAAACCAGCAGTACTGGCTTTCAGAAGGACTGGATGAGCATATTCAAACTGGGTTAACACAGTTTCTGGAAGTTGCTTAACTTCTGTCAGCTTTCCGATTTCCTTTGCAACCAAGACAATGAAATTTCACAGTTTCTTTTCTTCTACATCTCCACCACAAATGGATGATGCAGGAAGTGTAAACCTTATACCAAATCACCAGATGAGGAAATTTTGTGACTCAAGTTACACTTAATTAAAAGAGGCTTATCCTTAAACCAGTGTTGTAAATGCTTGTTCATGTATTCCCTGCCTGCCCTCCAATAAACCATTCACGCTGAAGACAGACAAACTGTTTCCAATTTTTAAAGCAGCCACTATGAATCAGAATAAACATACTCCTCCTTATCTAGCAACAACATACCATCTTGGAGCTCTATAACTACACCTGTTCTGCAGGAAGAGCATGTCTAGTTTATATAAACTCTAGTTTATTGTGGGATATATGAAATTTAGTGGAGGAAAGATTGCCTGTTACAACATCAAACCACTCAGGAGACATAGGGTTATCATACATCGTACTTCTCAGTGGTCTGATCGACTTTTCATGAACTGACCCACATCTGAAGAGAGGAACAGAACAGTATCACTACTGTGCAGTAATACCATAAAACCCAGAGCTGCACAACCCTCTGAAATGGCTCTTCACATTTCAGCAAGAACAGAATTGTGCCTATTACTGGGCTCGGCAAAGGAAGAGGCAACTACTGTGCAAGACTATCCATTAATTTTTTTTGCCAGTAATGGCTGGAATTTAAAACCGGAAAACATCCTAAGCCTGTTGCTTTTCAGCTTTTCTTTAAGAGGAGAATTCAGCAAGGGTCCAAGGACACAAATTAACCAAGTGAATGCAAACCCAGTATTTCTAGCCCAGCCTGCTGCGCTCACCACTGGAGCACCTTCCACCACTTGCCTCCTCCCATATTCTCTCACTGCATGATCAGAACAACATTCAAGATACTCCAGCATTTGTTTTACAGAGTAACAGCATACATGTCAGCTGCCAGCAAATGCTCATGTGTTTCCTGGATCAGAAGCTAAAGATGGAATAAGATCTATTAATTCATCCGTACAAATCCAAGCTACCAGGGAATGACTGCCCTTCCACAGACTATAGAGGGGGGCTTAGCAGCTGACTCCCAGCAGAGGAGCTGACCGGGCAGACTAAAGAGCTTTGTTTCCAAAACCTCCATCCTAATCCCCAGAAACTTTCCAAGGGCAAGTATCTTACATTTATGCCAGGGAGCCAAATGCTTTCACACTGCATGTGCAAAGCCTGTTATTTTTCTATTCATAACTGGGATATCACAGACCACTGTGCGGTCTCCTACTACTGTTGCACTGCAGCAGCCATGGCCAAGCATGAGCCCTTGATTTATTTCAGCCCTGTGACTGCAGGTGTTCTTTCACACCCAACACACACATTTTCTTCTCCCATTGCAATCCTCAGCATCCTCAGATTGTACAGCATTGTTGGTCTGTCTGCACAGGGACAGTTTATTGCCAATAACTTCAGGTAGCCAAGTTTGACACATAAAAAGGTAAAACTCACCGGTCTCTTCTGATGCTTTTCATGGTGCCTTCCATGTTCCTTCCCCAGCTGCCATCATCCTAGCTTCTACATTACACTACTCCTGAGCAGAAACATGTTTTACTCTTGTACAGGAAATGCATCACCACATTCCCCAAAAGAGCTGCTGCTTTGTCTGCTCGAACAAGCAACATAAAGGTATCTCTGTGGTGATATCCAATATCTTTGGGATCACAACTGTTGCTCAAAGCACTCATCAGCCTCCCAAGCTGATTGAATTTCAGCTTGAGCGACACAAAGGAGTACATTGTGGCTATCTGATGGGCAGAAAGGGATTTTGGCTTTACAGTTTCTGTGAGTTTTCAAGTGGGGAAATGTGACAAAGTATAAACATCTTTCAAGGGAAAATATCTCAAAATAAAATTGACATTCAATTTGTTTTCAGAACCAGTCTTAGTTTCAGATCCATAATAATTAAAAGAAATATTTTTCAACTCAATTGTCTGAGCAGAGGAATGCCCAGCACCAGTGTGTGGTGTTTTCAGTTAGTTGTCAGGTTTTATTTTGCATTCTGCATTCGTCCTAAGGCTTGGTTTGCCTGGAAATTTTAAATGCAAATGTATTTCCAGGATGACATGAGAGAACAATATCAGAATTTTACCCCATACAACAGCTCCTCGCTCAGTTCCATTCAACTCCCTTTTCCTCATTCCCATATACACAGATCTGCTGCTACTAAAAAAAAGGCTTAAACGAGAAAATCTTTACCTACTATTTTTCTCCTATTGGAAGACTTTCCTTCACCCTTCTGTTTAAACAAACCTAAACCACAGCTTAAATAATGCTCTAAAATCACCTACAGCTCCAACTTAAGACACAGAGCAGGACAAGGAATTTCTTTAATAGGGAATAACAGCACTTAATTCAAATCATCCTCATACATTATTTTCCATCTTCCAAGGGCTAAATATGCACTAGCTAATTAATCACTCTTTCAGCCACACCTCAAACTCACAAAACTGAGAGAAAGCAAACACCTCCGAGAGGATGTGCTGCTGGACAAGCATTTGTCATTTTCTTCTCTTTGTGCTCAGCATCAATGAGTCCTGGGCCACTTATGTAGGCAACAAATCACCAACTCTCATAATTCAACAGTTCCTTGAAAGGCTGTGGCAGGGCTATTGGAGAGGCAAATTTTTCACTGACCTTTTTATGAAGGCATTTATTGAGCAGTGACATTGAACCACTGCGAACAGCGTTAAATGATAAGAACCAGACCTAACAGTTCTCCCCTGGTGCAAAGACACTGTTGCTCACGTGTGAGACCAGCCACTCCTGTAAAGGGAGGCACAACCTCAACACAGCTCAGCAGTTTGTGCATGGGATCAGAACATGTTCTAGAAATTACAGTGCCTTTATGGTGCAGCAAGGCAAGCTCCAGTTTTCCCTTTAAAGAACAGCTTTTTGATTTGCATTTGTGATTTATTATGAAACACACACACAAGAGTAGTACTTGAAAGAAAAATAAAGAAGTAGGCCAGGTTAGCAAGCAGGAATGATCTGAGCCTCCAGCTCTAGACCAATCTACCTTGCTGCAGTTAATATCCATATTTAACTCTACTGTTGAAAGAGGAAATACTATTTTTAGCCATTACCTATTACTTTTGTTCAGAGATTAAGTGCCACATACAGTTCTTTACTGTATTTACAGAGCTATTCATAAATCCCAATGACTTCTACATTAAAAAAAAAAGCAATTAAAGTACTGGCATGCCTTGTTGTGGCTAGATTTTAAAAATGTAATTCTATCTTTTGTAAAAATTAGATGGAAGCTCCTCCAGAACAGAAGTGGTAAGACTTATGACTGCAACTGAAGGATCAGATTTTTTAAGTGCTCAGGTTGTGATTTTCTTATGCATTGAAGACTGAGAATTTGGCTTACAGACACATCTCCCTCACTGTCCCCCAAAGCACTCTGGATACAGAAGTTTGAAAACTGAGAAGAAACACCTGAAAATCTAGCAATTAACTCTGGAGCCTACATACAAGCGAGGAGTGTTCAAAATCTGGCTCCGTCTTGGGTGATGAGCAAGTACTTCTGGAAATTCCTCTTACATTCCGTCTGCTCTGCAATGTCTTTTTGACTGTCCTCCGCTAGCACTGTGTCTTAATTCCATATTCCTTCCAGAGTTTTCCACTAATTAGATTATTAATAAGAAACAGAGAGATGAAGCATTAAGTCATCCAATCAGTTACAGATATGAAACCCTTGTCAATACATATTTCATAGCAAGGCACATATCACTAATCTACCACAGAGGAACTATATTTACACACTGTATTCACCTGACTCCCAGAAAGAAGTTTTAGCTCTGCTTTGGCTACGGGAGAAGTTACAGACAAAGAACAATTTTGCCAGGCAATACCACAGCTCTACATTCAACTATGCACTAGACAACAAGTGGGTCCATTATTCTATAGACGGCCTATGGTGAACTATTTCTTTAATTAAGGTTGTAAGAAAGCTGCCTAATCATCACCTAATAGTTGTCTTTTCCTAAAAGCTAACAGGTGAGAGATATAGAAGAAATGACAAGTATTTATTTTAAGCAAAGCATCAAAATTTAGCTTTAGACATATCTTTTCACTATTCATCAGTGTGTTAGTAAACACAAAACGTGATTGTTTCCTGCAATTTACTATGACCTGCTCACAAGTATGCCAGCTGGAAATGATAAGCATTAGGAGAGCTAAACAATTTCCTTTAACCTTTTTATAATGCTGTTCTCTCTTGTTACTTCTGCAATATCAAAACACAGGCGCACATCCAGCCCAATGCATTCCTGAAGAACATGAAGACACCCGACCTTTATCAATGATCACTTATGAGCTGCCAAAATTAACAGCGACCACACACACATACACACACAGAGAAAGGGACAAGCCCATTTCCTGCACGAGCCATCGGAGACTGGGCACTTCAGGGTGGAAACATGCAAAATCATGCTGCGAAAAATACATTATTCATGCATGGAGGTCCTACTTGCGTGAACAAAGCTTACCGCAGTCAGCACACAGGAGTCACATTTACAGCCAACTCCAGTTACGTGAGATTGCAGTTCCAGACTGGAAGAGAAGGAGAGCGGTGTCTGCACAAACGCCGAATATTCACGCAGGGAATAAAACCCGCGAGCCCGAGCTCCAGCATTCCCAGCGACCATGCGAACGACTGCTAGGGCTGTGTCTCACCGCAGCTCACAGTGACGAACAAAGCCAGGAGCCCCCGAGCCCACGGCTCTCACTGAGAACCCCCGACCTTCCCCGCCGCCCGGCCCCGGGGGTGCTGGGACCCGCTTCCCCAGCCCCGGCACCGCACCTCGCGTCCGTCGCGCTGGGGGCCGGGCACAGACCCACTCTCCCTCCGCCCAGCTCTCCGGGGCGAGCCCCGCGCTGACAGACCCGGCGGCGGCATCCCCCGCTTCCCCCGGACCGCACCACCTCCACTCACCGCGCCCGACCCCGAACGGCGCCTCCGCGGGAAGAGCCGGGGGCGAGGCCCGCGCCGGGAGGAGCGGGAGCGCTGGGCGGCCGCGGGCACTCCCGGAGCCCCGCCCGGGGCAGCGGCTGCCGTACAATGAGCGGCCGCGGGCACATCCGAGCTCCACCCGGGGCAGGGGCTGCGGTACAATGAGCGGCCGCGGTAGCCACGCCGGCGGGGCGGGGACGGGCGGGCCGCGGGACGGCCGCGCACCGCCGGGAGGGGCGGCAGGGAAGGAACCTGACTGTAAACTAGAACCTCAGAAACTCCCGACCCACCCAAGCCCAGCCCGGCAGGGTAGCTCGGGGCACCCTCCATCCC
>VYZT01050696.1:0-12858 GCA_013400735.1 Pomatostomus ruficeps | reverse complement strand
CCGTGCCACGGCCGGCCGGCCGGCCACCGCTGGGCTTGTCGTGCAGCCCCCGGTTTGTCTGTGGAACAAGCCCGGCCAATGGACCCCTTCCCTGCTCCAGCCACAGAGAAACAAGGGAGTAGCGGCCAGGCAGTCACACAGACGCTTCGTACCTTCGAGAAAGGTGCAGGTGGAGGCAGCAGCACATTCACGTGTCTCAAGGAGAAATGATGCTGCTCCAAGTGCTCCAGTGCTGGAGGAGCTGGAAGGCCACTGCGAAGCATCACATCATCTTCCACTGGCACAAAGACCCGGGTGTGCAGCGGTCCCTGTGAGAGTTTTGCTGGAGCATGAGGTGCAGTGTGGGATTGGCCAGAGTGTGCTTCACAACCCCTGTATCAGTCAAAACTGGTGGTTTCCCCAGGGCTGCAAGGGGTAGTTTTGATCTGAGTTACGGGGTTTTAGGTATACGTTGCAGGGATTTAAACCAAAAGAAGTTTTGTAAAATCAATCCCACCTTGAGTTTCAGCCACATCAAATCATAGCTTGATTGGAGTATCTGGCAGGCACTGGTTTCATACCTGCATCAGCTCTCCTGCTTGAGGGAATGACAGTGCCAAGAAGCAAGTTCAAATGGCAGCTATGTTTGCATGTTAATGCCACTATATCAGGTTACAATACCATGGGTTTCAACCTACACAGTCTTAGGGACTGCTTATGCTTCAGTCTTCCACTTCCAGTGGAAGCTGGACATCACCACTTACTGTAATGGTTTGATCCAGTTTGCATTTAAACTAGAATGACTTTAAATGGTGACAGTATGTGAAGGAATCTAATAGAAGGGAAGTAAGGATCATACAAAGGAGTTCTCCTTGGCAATGTTCAGGGCAAATTATTACACTTCAAAAACAAGTGTTGTCTATTTCCTGACTGCAAAGAAAACAGCAGCAGTATATGAGTTGTCATTACGTCATTGTGATACATGTACCAGCCAAATTCATGATGTCTGTCATGATTAAATGGTGAAACAACCAAGTTAATGACTAAGTAATCCAAGAGTCATGTAAGCCATAAAGCTGCAATCCAGCATAAAAGTAAGCCATGATTTTTCATCAGTTTAAGTGACCCAGAAATCTGAGAAATACAACTTTGCCCTTCTGAATCTTCAGTGGAGCAATGAGAGGAATGTCCCTGGTTGCTGTTGTCCCTGAATGCAAGGAAGAGTTAATTTTAGAATTGGGAAGCAGTTTCTTCTCCAAATCTGGCATTTTTTTTAACCAGTAGGTCCCTAGGACAAACTGAAGCCCATCATTGTCTGTTTTAAGTTGTCTCTGTTTTATAAACTCTAAACCAAATTATTAAAAAAAATTATGTATCATGCAAAGGAACCCGAGTTAGGTCGTTGATCCAAGTGTTACAGAATCACTATTGGGCCATACTTTTTTGGTAGGAATGGGTATCTGAAGTTCTCATCAGAAGCCCCAAGTAGATTCACTTGTTTATTCGACAGAGCAAAAATGGACAGGTTATATTCTCTCTGGAAGTTTTCCAAAAGCTTTGCTTTAAAAACTACAAGCAAGCAAAAACCCAAGAGAAATTAGTACTTACAGTGAACTTTAGTGATGACTACCAGGATCATAGCTAAAGCTCAATGAGCTCTGTACCTCTCTGCAGCTCAGCTGGCTTCCATTGAAACTAGCGTGGGCACTAAACTTCTGTTAGGAACCTCTTATGGGATCAGAGACTCACTTTGCTGGATTAATTTACAATTGTACTAGGTAGGTGAAATACCACCCCAATATAGTATCTTGGTGTGAGAAATATTTAGTTTTTACAGTAGGAAAAACCACCAAAGAATTAAAATAATGTTTTTTGCCAGATGGAGTCACATCAGCCAGGATACTTTGCTAACAGTTAAATGAATCCAGCTGCATTAGAAGAAATAAATCATTAGCAACATCTTCCTACTTTGGACTAATCTGCATACTTATACTTCTTGCTAGTATAAGTTCAAGAGATGATGGGCAGAGTTTAGCACAGCAGAGCTACACCAGAAACAATTCTAACATGGCAAAAATAATTCAGAGAAAGCATAAACTGATTTTGTTGCTCCCTGTCACTTCCATATGGATGTAAGTATATCAGGAAGCAGACTAGGAGTGCTATAACTGTAGCCAGTCCTAGTGCCCAGGACAGCAAAACTTCCTGGTGGAGAGTTACCTGTGCATAGGAACCAAGCATTAATTCTTCCCCTGCCAACAGCGTTAATCACCAGGGCAGCCTGAGTGGCAGCAGTGAAGTCCAAGGTGAGCAGTGAGAACATCTGTAGGAGTTGTGCTGGACTGGGCTGCCAAGCCTCAAGGCAGCTCTTCAAGAAATGTGGTCATCCATGCATTGTTGGAGACCTTGGTGCTCATATTCTCAGGCTACCAAAGAGACAGGAGATTGGGAAAGTTAATTTTAAGCAAATGTTTCCTGATGCCTTGTATGCTGAGGTGCACATTTTTCAGATGTCTCAGCTATGGCAGCAGAAAGAGTTTGTAGGGCTTTGGGAAATGAAGGGTGATAGCTGGTAGCACATTTTTGTGTCCTCCATAGTTCCCAATTATCAAAACAAAAGGAAACCTCTTGCCTCCTGAAGAAAAAGCTGCATAACAAAGTTGTGGATGGAAGGAAATTCACACCAGAACAAGCACAGGAAACCACAGAGCTGCAGAAAGGAGGAGTTAATGGGAAAAGGTTAATATCCTGGTACTGGTTAAAGGCTGTGGAAAACTGCCATCTTACACTGTGGAAGAATATGACTGCCAGAGTGGCCTCGATTAAGCCATAGCATGCCCACCCCAGGCAACTTCATTCCACAGGTACTACTGGAGGCAGCCATTTCCCTCCATCTGCAAAAACAATAACTCACAAGCAGTCATTTTTTTCAACTCTTGAAGTAAGAGCAGAGTTGAACAGCTGAGTTTTCATCAGCTGGTTAAACTTAATAAGAGGCCTTATTTACTTTATTGGACACAGTTACGATGTTTGTGTGCACACTTTTTCTACACATCCCTACTGTTGCATCTCCTCAAATGACACCAGGGATTGTTGTCAGGGAAGCTGAGGATGGGAAGCTCAAGGGAAGTCAAGAGAGACTATAATCGCATTTTAAATAGGGCTTATAGTACAAAGGTACAGTCACAATGAGTGGAAAAGGGAACCCACCAAGGCAATCAAGACAGAAGTAGCTTTCTCAGCTGTAGGACAACTGAGATAAAAACCTCTAATTTCTGGTTCTTAATGGAGCTGTAGGCCTTTGGTTTCCTCCATAGCCTGAATAGCCTAGATGTTGAATGCTTGTCTCAGGTTTCTTCCCTTCTCTAAGCCACAAAGTAATTACCACCTTAGCCTGGAGGCCTCTCTATTGTTTCTTGGCTAGTAAAATTGTTCACTATAGAAGTCTGGTTTTTTCATCTGAAAAGGAAAAATCTCTGGTTAAGGATGCCTTCAGGCAATTAATGAGCTTGTTGCTTTTGCTATCAGCCAAAGATAATANTTTTTTTTTTTTTTAATGAGCTTGTTGCTTTTGCTATCAGCCAAAGATAATACAAGTATTTAGGAATGGAGTGGAATTTTGATTTGCAAAGGAATAAAAATTTGGTTTTCTGTAATGTCTTTTATCCAAGAATACCAGATGCTTCCCTAATGTTAATTAATTGGCTCTGTCATAGCATCTAGGTGAACTGCTGATAACTATTTTGCAAAATATCTGCAACAGCTAAAACACCAAAATGCATGTAAGGTTACTTTACGACAAAAGAGATGGTCTGAGTTGCTGAAGGGTATGTAGCAAATCAGTGATGTGTCTGAGACATCCAATATTGTAGCTCATATTGCTTCTCAGAGGTCCAAGAACTTTCCCAAACCTCCTTGATGTTTCGCACAGTCTACACTGTCCCTGCCTCTCCCTGGTCAACAGGTATTGGGACTATGCCAGCCAGGCCATGTCTCACGACCTCCCCAAAATCAGGGGAGCTGTAACAAAAACAAACTAAAAAACCAAAACCAACCAAACCAAACAAACACCTACCAAAAAACCCAATCAAAACAAATCAAATATCATTTGAATCTTGAAGTGTTGCAGGAGGTAAAAGCTGTTCCTGCAGTGCTCTGCTGCACGTACTGTTGCAGGTAGTTTCTTGCTGTCCTGCTCTTGCCCTTCTGAATCAGTCACTTACTCTGGTCCAGAGAATTGGTTATAGGATTTCTCTGGGCATCTTTCTAACTTTTTAAGTGATTAATAAAATTGGACTGCTGTTTGCCTTGCTACTAAGGGGTTGCCACCTTCCATGCCAGTGTTGGCTGCATTTCCCTGATTAAAAAAAGAGATTCTTACATCTCATTATCATTAAAAGTTTAAGTGCTAGTGGTCTCTTTGGCTAAAGAGCCCATATGTATCATTTTCAGGGACTTCAAGTTTCTACAAAAATACTTTAATTTTAATATTTTTCATTTTATATTTTCTGATTTGTTTTTTGAACAATTTGTTTGCTGCTGCTGAGGCTCTTCCTTAAGGGAGTCTGTTTTCTTTTTTAAGTACTGTTTTTAATACCCTGAAGAACAAACTCACAGTAGCCCTATATAACAGATTTTAAATATTAATAACAGCATGCTATTAATTCTGTAGGGAATAATAATATCTTCTTTAAAATCCATTCACCAAAATGACGGTAATAAATAATATTATGGCTCTGATGCTAGACTAAAAGCAATGAAATCAAAAATCCTTACGTATTTGCTGTTTGTTGAAACAATTATTTCAAAAAATTACCATAAAAGATCTGAAATTTCTGTAAGACTTCAACAGCATATCCTGTTTGTCTTTGAACAGCCACTGCTCGTTCCAAATTAAAAAAAAAACAAACCAGTGTTTGATCTCTCAGTGTATCGAGATATATTGCTCCCATAATGACTGGCTGCCCAGGACTGTTCAGATCTGTTCCACCTCATTTATCCTTTGGCTAACACTTGTTTGCAGCAGCACCTGTAGCTGACCTTTCTCCAACAGCAAATACAAATCTTATCTATTTGAAGGTTAGAAGTTTTTTGAGTTTAAGCTGCTGGCCTCTATTGGCTCCACAAAGCAGTGAGGCATCAGCACACACACCTTTGAACAACTCACTGTGACGGAGAGGTGCAATAATGGACGATTGAGAAAATTCCAGCTGTTCATGAGCATTACTTCCTTCAGGAAACAGCTGAAGATTTTGGACAAAACAGAATGTCAGCAGGTAGCTTAATACTCCATCAAGATCCAAAGTGTACAGGTTTTGTATTTTCAAAAGGCCAAGTCATATCCATGCAGATAAATACATACATACAGGAATGTAGCATTCCTGTCTAAACCACAACGTTGCCACCATGAGCAACCCAGCTCCCTGGTCAAAACATCAGAACACTTGCAAAGAACAGCCCTGTGTGAGAGAAACATCCTTGATCATGGAGCAAGGTATAGTCATTAAGGTGTTTTTTCTTGCTGATATCCTAGGACAGAGAGTTCAAAGAAATTTAAAAGAGAAAAATGCTTATCAGTACAGAAAAAGGGAATAACCTATGCAAATAATTGAAGCAAAGACATGTGTGTCATGAGAAGTGCTGCCTGTGTAATTCAATTCCTTTGGAGAAGGTCTTTGCTCCAATATGACCATTATCCAGCAGCCAAAACATACAAGATTACAAGTATAATCTTCTTGCTCTTATTTAATCTGGGTTTGCCAACCTCCTTTTAGCTTTGCAATTGAAACATCTTCCAAGTGACTCTGTAGCCTCCTACATGCTGAATGTAAACCCACCTGCCAGGAGGATGGCTTTTGTGTTTGTACCTTTGGGTGGACCCCTGAAAATCAGAGACACTCGGGAACCCCCAAGGAAAGTAGCGAAAGGCACGGATTAAAAAAGTTGCCCTCAAGGAGCAGCTGGAAGTTTGCTGCATGGAGCATCCAAGAAAAATGAGGTAGAAAAGCCTCCCAAGAGCAACAGGCAGAGATGAATGAGGTCGGTGGGAGCAGATGTAAGGCATTTGCTGGCTCCTGCCTGCTCCCATGATGGGAATTCTGCACCTACTCCTCAGGCATGTGTTGTACCTGCCACTCACACAAAAGCAAGGTGTGTTCTAAAGACTCCTTAGAGCTTTTTTCCTCTGCACTAGAGATGTTATCTGTGCCACGTGCAGCTCTAGTAAATACCTCTGTTTAATGAATAATATGTAAGGAAAGATTCCATGATGTAGATGGTTAGAACAGCTACAAATTCACTGGAGAGTTTCAAAGTGATTTGTATAACATTTTTCAGCTGTGTACTATGAATGTTTTGGGGTTTTTTTCTGTGGGAAGTACCTATTTTCCCATTACTGTGGTTCTTTCTCACAGTGCAAGACAGTTCCTGCCCTAAGAGGTGCCAGTGGAACAGAGATAGAGAGAAGAAAAGCTGTACAAGGATAAGGTTCACATACTCAATATGACCCCTTCTCCAGGCACCTGCCAGTCCCTCTACCCACCAGGACAGAGGAAAGCATAACCCACCCCAAAATATTGCAAAATTAGAAAAATCATTTTGGGGAGGCAGGTTCTCAGTGTTTGAGGTGTACAGTACCATGATGAATGAGATAATTATGTGTCAACTGCTGTGCAAAGATCAAGGCCCTCAGAGCAGATCTGCAGAGACCAGGCACAGAGGATGGAAAAGCATCTTATCTTTATGGTCAGCTGATGATTCAGTCCCAGGATTTTCTGACAAGTTTGGTAACTTGAGAATGAAGTCTAATTTACTACTAAAAATTATTGTCAATCTGGTCAGATTGCTAATTCGTTTTATTAAAACCACTGGATGATGTGATGGAATTCCAGACTAGACCTAGCTTTTATACAAATCTGTTGACTTTTTCTTTCATAGGGAGCTCCTCAAAGACAAGCTAGAAGGTGTTCAAATTTAGCCTTCACTACACCAAAAACCTGACTTGTCGACTTTTTAGATCAGATGATGCCAAGTGTCTAGGAGTCGCTTGGACAGAGGAATAATTTAAGAGGTTTATAAACAAATCTCTCCTTGTCCATTGTGTCATAGAAAAGCAGACCATTGCTCTCAAGCTGTCTTTTAGGGTTTTTTGGTGGGTTGTAGCTATATTCTCTAAGACATTTCTCTTACATAATCAGAGCTTGGTGTGTGCTCACAGCTTTGCTCGGCAGCCTTTCATTTCCCTGCTGTGCTGCAAATTGCTGCATTGCTGCTGCTTCCTCTGATCTACCACAGGATCCAAATATCTCTCTCCTTTGGCCAGATTCAATTGCTCCCTACAAGAAGGAGCATCCCTTCTTTTTTCAGATACCTCTTTACCCACCTACTCTCTTCTTACATGGAGATAATCTACAAAGCAAGGACAATCAAAATAGATATTGTCTATCACACAGAACTGTCACTTAGTCAGCAGATGGCAGTAATATTTGTTACTCTCTGATCACTACATGATCCCGTGACATGACTTGACTTTCCAGCCTTTGCTTGTGGCAGCTTCCAGGACCAGCAGCAGCACCAAGAAACTCACTTTCCAGCCTCATTTATACTCATAGGCAGGCCAGAGGGGTGTGTGCAGAGAGGGATCAGCCATCAAGGCTACAGGGTAGAAACAACTGATGTGCTAGAGATGAAGATAAAAAGAGAGGACATCATCAGATCCTCCCACAAGCTAGACTTAATGCATCAAAAGAGGAATTTTCAGCTTCCCAAAATTGGGAAAAGGGCATTTCTAAAGAAAGTCACTTGCTTTGACAGTATTTTAGAGGTAGTGGGTGTTAGATTCAGAGTGTTGAGACATTGAATTTATCAAAAGATTGAGAAGATGCTTCAGCCAAGAAGCCCCAACAAATATCTGTTGAGAACAGACTTCTTTTTTGGATCTGATGGAAGATATCAAAGGAGTAAACTTTAAAGTGGTATCACCATATCTGCTGCCAGTAAATATTCTGGGAGAGTGCTATAAAACTAAAACAATACTTACTCTATTAGATCTTATTTTCTGTCACAGTGGACATCAGATAAGGCTGCAGAATCACCCACCAGCACAATCCTCATTTTTTCAGGAAGTTGCATAAATGTATGGTCAGTTACGTGTGTGTTATGCATGCCAAAATAATTGTCAGCAAAACCTAATGACTGAAGGAGTAAAGAACAGGCTCTTCCTTGTTCTGCTAGCAGTTCAGGATTTCAGTACTTCAGAGCACATTTTTTCCAGAAAGCACCTTTATTTAACCTTTGCTGTACTTGTGCATGAGGAAATAACACACAAGCACCCACACAGGCATCCATATCTCAACTATACTGTTGAGATCTCTGGAGCACCACCATGATAAGTGCAAAGTGAGTAGAAGCTGTTCCACTTGCACAAGCACTGTGTTGTCTCATGACCAGAGTGGTCAGGAATTCTCTCACCTATTGTCCCCAGAAAAGCAGCATTGTCCGTAAAAAGATCTTTCTGCCCAGGGGAAAAGATTCTTGCTCAGCTCCAGCAGTGTGATTTCAAGGTGCCCTTGAAGGAGCAGGAAGACACCAGAACCCATCAATGCTCCCTCAACAGTCAGAGTCTTTCCATACTGAGGTTGCTCCTTCCGCATTCCATGGGGACAGCATGTTACAACCACATGTAAGCCAGGCAAGGTCAGCAAAATCTGAAGAGAAGCACCTGAGCCAGCGAGGCAAAAGCTGCACAGTCCCCTGGGATGGTGTTTGATGACAAACAGCCACTGAAGGATAAAGTCTATGGATTCTTGCAGGAAAGGCCTTCACACTGTAGTACCTGCCCCACAAGCCATCACTTATCAAAAATTTATTTCTCCTGCACAGGCACATTATTAATGCAGGCAATAAACTGCTAGAACTGCCAAAGTGCTGTCACTTTCTGCCTCTGTGCTCATTTAATCCTCTGTGCCTCCTGTGGGTATACAGCTTTCCAGTAGGAGGGCTTGTGGCCATATTTTTAAAGATGCAGTTAACTGTCTACAGGGCCAGAGCAAGAAACCGTATAACTAAATGAAGGCCATTCATGCCAGAACTGGACACACCCAAAAATGGCTGAAACCAGGAGCTTCTGTGAGTTCCACCCATCTTGCTAGTATTTTCACCCAACACTACAAAATTAATTAAGAAAGTATCTGAAAAAAGCCTCAGCAGCACACAGCCTCACTGCAGAAAATTATTCCTCACTCAGCAAAAAAAGGAAAGCAAGTAAAACAATGCAAGTGATTTATATCATTCCACTTCAACAGCTTTTCAAAGGGCAGTGTGTGGGCATGCCACAATTATTCATTTTTTAACTGTATCTCACTACTGTTATGGATTCTGTGAACTGTCTGGCTGAGGCACCACTGGCCCCTGATATCCTCCCCAGCCCTGCAGAGACCCTTCACAAAATCTCATTACAACATGTATAATTTTAATAATAAAAGTAATTGCTTATCCACAATGGCATCACAGTTGGAACAATGAGCTGGGGGGATCCTGTGTGCAGAAGCGATGACTCAACTCTCACAACATCCAAATTCAGCATTTTGTAGCAGGTGGCCACAAAATATGGAGACACAAGGTGAAGCTTTTACTCTCAGAACTTCCTCAACCTACCATACTGTGAGCATCAAGGCATCAGTATTAGCCCCTAGGGCAGGGATAACACTGGCGAAGAACAAAAGAAGAAAATGGACTTGAAAAACCTTTTTCTTAATCTTGCCATATATTCGTTAAGTCACACAGGTCCGATTAAGCACACACACGGACCCAGAGGATTTGATTCCCAGTGAAACCAGCAGCAGAGAACATACACATGCTTTTGAGCCCATTTTCACTTCTGAAACAGTGTTTAATAGCCCCACTGTAAAGAGGAGTTCTCTTTTCCTGAACTGCTTGGGCAGTAGATCACAACCTGTGTTATGACAAGCGTGGGAAATATTTAGTTTTCCTCCACAGTCTTGCATGTCACTCACAAGTGTTTCTGCTCCTTCATCTGGACTTTGGGTAAGCACCCTCTAACGAGCCCTTCTGCTAATGCTATGCAGTGGTCAGGCACACATGAAAGAACTGATCAAAATCTTAGATTTATGCTTGAGCTTTAACTGATGTTTTCCTTAATTAGAGCATTCTTTTGTTTTTGAATTTTTTTTCCAAGTGTCAAAGCGGATTGCTTCAAAGGATCATTTCAATCACCCCAGCAAGAAGAGAGAAAATTGCTTAGAAAGATTAAAGGGAGCATGAGAGAGGGAGGTGCAGACCAACAGAGCGCAGAACAAAATGCCTAACGAATGCCTGATCCTACTCCCACCACAGTGACTCTGCAGAGAAAATGGAGAGAACAAACAAGATTTTTGCATCTAGGACACAATCATGATAATATACCAGAATAGTAAATGCAACTTTTGTGGCATCCGTGACAGACTTCTTGTGAAGTTCCTCTGCTCCAATAAGGCAGATCCTGGCAATTCTCTTCTCTGGGTATCATATTGCTGACACTCATTCCAGCTCAGAAGAGATTCAGAAAAGCCAACTTTAATTCTTCATTCTCAATTTTTTTCTTTCTCACAGCAATTTAACTTAAGCAGGATTGGCCTTAGATCACAATACCTCATTTTCCAAATGCACAACACATAATGCATTAAAGCTTTAAGATAGAAATATATTGTTTGACATATTTCTAATATTTTCATGCTCTGCAGTTGCTCCAGTGGGTTTCTGTTGTGGTTCATATGGACAGAGAAATGTATACTTGTAGAAGAATTCAGAAGAATGACGTCCGGCTGCGTTATTGTGCACATATAAAAAATATTAATCTTGCTTCAACCTAGGCTGTAGTGAATATCCATATTTTTAACAGCCAAAGCCATGGACCTGATGTTTCAAACAGTCTGTAAATACAAGCCTACTGACTTCAGTGGGACTCTGCATTGAAATAGGAATATCTTTACACAGCACTGCACCATTCCATGCAGCTGTATCCAGAAAGGAAAATTCACACCAGCTTCCTCAGGCATTCACCTTAAGCTCCTTCTCTATTTGGATTAGGGCTTATGCTGCGTCTGCAGCTAGTGAGTAACAGAGGCTGCATTTCGTGGTGGAGAAGGGATGACTCAAAGCACTGACTTTTCATGCCAAAAGCAGCCAATTTGATTAAACTTTCGTAAAAACATTCAGCTAAAGTGCTGTGAAGGACCAGGAACTTTGAAGGCACTAAATAGACCCAGACAGCTCCTAGGTCTGGTAGGAAAAACCTACCCCCTTCTAAAAATCTTCTTAGAAAAATGTACCTGCATTGTATGACACAAGTCTAAGAATCATGGATATTTCTAGTCTAAGTCTGGTATTTTCCAAATACACAGACTCCAGGAAAAGACAAATTCAATAGCAAAAATGAAAAGGCTCAAAGATCACAGTTTCTTAACTTTTCTCTTTCCCATTTACAAGGCAGCAGTTTATCTGCCAGTGACCACATTTTGAAGAAGCCAAAATAAGGTATAAGGATGAAATGTATGACTTGAGGACTGGAAAGTCCTCATTCCATCATGAAAGATAAGCACTTGAGGAGACCTGACAGTGATCTAACAATCTCCAACAGAGGACACCTGTGATACTAAAAGGATAATTAAGCTAGTAGCAAATAGTTTTACAAAATCCATTGATTGGAAGTTGAAAAAGTTCATAGCTAGACAAAAGATATCTCTTTTTTTGAGGTATCACACCATTAAAGTGGTGATCAATGAGGGAACTTCTACAGTAGCACCATTTCACAGGTGGAGCTCTGCAGTGACTTAAACACACTCCAGCCCCAGACACACCACGGTTTTGTTTGGCTTAGTTGCCTTTTTGGATCCAATATAGGCATAAACATATGTGTGCAGTCACATAGGTACATACCCCAAAATGCCACATGAACCTTGCAAGACTACTGCTTTTCTTGGCTCTAGCCAAGAAATAGATGGTCTAGACAAAGTAATAAACCCCATAACCATCCTTGCCTCATTTCCTTGCTCTCTCTTGTTCTTTAGTTGGGACCCAGGATGTCCTATTCAAATGTTTTCTTTTGACCTTTTGTTCTTCTCTTTCACATGAGTATTCCAGGTCCTCCAGCAAGATCCTTGACCCAGGGAATTCTTACTTTGTTCAGTTTATTGTCTATTGACACAAACTTCTGATCATTAATGGAGGTCATTAATTTGAGGGGAAAGAGTACAAACACTGGAGACCTTTTCATCTTTCTAAGGGTGGGCATTGCAGCAATCTGAATATAAATCTATTACACATTCCACATCTTGCTCCTGTCAGCTGGTTCACTTGTGTTAATGTTATCGTAATACCTGCTGCAGACTTTGCATCTTGGCCCCGTAAAATGCACAAGCAAGAACACCATACCAGTATAAACTATTCATTACACCTTAGCATAAAAAACACAAACTTTGTTCAAAGCTTAGTATAACTACAAGAGATGCTAATATATCTGTAAGCCCAACAGGCCTTTGTCCAGGGCCCGAGGGGATGGTGGACACTGTTCACTTCATAAGCATGAGCCTTTTTTCCTTTTTGGGAGTAAAACGGTGCACTGAAGGGTGCAACTCTCCTGGAGCTTCCTCCATGTACTGTAGCATCAACTGAGATCTCACCTTGTCCTATCACTTGCAATTCTTTAACCCTCACCTCTTAAATTCTGAGAGGCTTTTTCTCTTACTTCATCATACCCTCTCCCTCTTCAGCAATCTACACAAGTCCCTACAAAAATACTACAAATGCAAAATATTTGCTTGTATTTACAATTCAAAGCAAAGAAGAAGTTGAAGAGAGCAGGTATTTGTTGCCCTGACTTGC
>VYZT01050694.1:0-40971 GCA_013400735.1 Pomatostomus ruficeps | reverse complement strand
GGCCCCTCCATGTGTCTACATGTATGATTTTTATTTTATGCCTTTACTAATTTTAGGAACTGAAGTTCAGCCTAAGCAGTTGCTTTCTTGCAAGTCATTATGTGCAGAATCTGAGTGCTAAAAATGTAATTTATCCATCATCAGTTCTCTTTGACTACATTCAGGGCTAGAAAAAGTTACAAGATTCTTTTTGTAAACTTACTTTGGATCGGGTGAGGTTGACTGGAAAAGATGGTGCTTTTGTCTATGAAACTTACTCTACCATGAGCTCTTTCCTTTAAAGGAAGAGGAGAAAATCCTTGCCATTTACTTTAATGTCAAGTCACATCACAATTGATATCAGCTTTAACACCCATATCAGGACAGTATCCATGAATGTAATGCTCCTCAATATTAAGACAATTTACTGGCATCTTAAGGATGGTAGTAATTCAATAATTGGTCTGGTTTTTTTGTTGTGTTTTTTTTCTTGACACAGTATCAAGCTTTGAGTGCTGGGATATTTTTCTTTAGGTGCACAGTATGTAATAACAAGGACAAATTTCAAAAAGAAATGTTGAGAATGGGCATACACATTCCAGAAAGGTAAGTAATTTTGTCAATGTTCACTCTTGTATGAAAACTTTGATAAGCTGTTAAAAACATTTTAATTCATTCTACAGAACTTCATCTATTAATATGTGAAATGTTAGTTCTACCTTCAATTGTAGAATTGTTCGATTTGGTAAGGAGTAGCCTGTTTCCTTTTAGATATGCATAAAAATTGGGAAAGGTCAAATTAGTTATCTCAAACATAAAACAGGAAGCTCTGAAAAGTCATTTTTAATGTCATAATTCAACTTAAACTCTAAGCCCAATTAAAAGATAAAAGTACTTCTTAAATATAATTTTCTTTAACGTTGAGATTGCTGAGAAGTGTATTTTTTGTACCCAAGTTTAATTATCTGAATTTCTGTCAAGACAGAATTGTATTTGATTGATTACTCAGCCATACAGCTTCTATCTTCTGCCAAGGGATTGCAAAGGTTACGTGTAGTATAATAACTGCTTCCAAAATTCCAAGCTGTTTTTCCTGTTTCTATCACTTGATGAGTCTCAAAATACGACAGAAAGAGATCAGAATGATGTTTCTTTGTTAGAAGTATTATTCCTTAATAACTATTAGTCTCTTCAGAGAGCACCATTAATTCCCTCTTTAGACAAAAGCCTAAGATTCTGGAGAGGAAGAAGAATCAAAATAATTGATGAACTTTGCCGTGCTGGCCTGGAACATTCTGAGTTACTATTCACACCATTCAGTGGTAACTTGAGTAGGCTGCCTAAACAAATATCCTTGTTTTCTGTGAGAGAAAAAAGAGAATAATATGAGACAGAGCAAACATGCACTGAGGTAATGTGAAAAATAATAAATACTTGAAATTTAGGTAACTGTACACAAGAAAAAGTCCGTGTGTTTTGTAGTAGTATTTTGGTTACTAGACTTCTTCCTCCCCTCAGTTGTCTTTTACCTAGAACATTACTTTGAAATATATTCATGTGTTTATTGCATATATCTTTTTCAAAACACAGAGTAACCCATTGAAACAATCAGAAATAATGTTCTAATATCCAATCTTCTGCCTTGTTTATAGGGATGCATCTTGGGAACTTGAAGAAAATGCTTATCAAGACTTACTGCATTGTTACCAACACTGTGATGTTAAAAGATGTCTCTGCAAGAAAGGAAGAGACTATAATGAACCTGATAGGTATGATATCTTAGCAGGAAAGTATAACTTAGGATGGAATGGTTTTTTAATATGTTTTTCATTGTTGTTGTTTATTATTATTTTTATTTACTTAAATGCTTTGATATTTTTCGGCATCAGGTTTTAACGTCAAGCCATCACACTGTCCCGATAGTGTGTTTGTTTTGCTCAATATAATATTTCAGTACTAAATTCCTTTAACTTAATCTGCTTAAAAAAGCCACGGAAACCAAATTTAATGGATTATCAGTTACCTTGTCCTCATTTTATACAGGCTGAAGTAGAATTTGTGCATCAACATAGCATGTGCCAAAATTAATATTGTGTATGTATCATTCAGAGTTCAATTCAGGAATATAATAAATGTTAAAATACTTACAGCCTTTACAAGAAGTTATTGTTTAAGTAGTAGACTTAGGTGAAAATTAAGTAGCTGTGTAACAGCTAGTAAAATCAATCTAGCTACAAGGCTATCTTCCTGTATGCAAGTGGCAGCTAGAATACTGCTGATGGTGTAATGAGAGGCTTGAGTGATTGTGTGAAAGGTTTTTTCTGCTCTACCACTTGCTTAATTTTTTTTTAATAAGTTCATTTTCTGCATGGATTCTTGTTTTGTTTGTGTGCTTCTAAAATGGATATGCTTTGAGTATACCCACTGGCATGGGTATACTCAAAGCTGTCAGAACCTCTGCTTTGAAAACTTCTGTAGTACTGTGGTGGTTACTCCATGTAGATGTTAGCTTTGATTTATACAGTTTTGACCAAGTGCTGCTTGGTTCATTCCTGATAAGTTAACACCTCAGTATTAACTTTGCCTTTAAAAATTGTACCTTAAGCTTCCAATATTACAACTAATCAGTCACGTTGTTCCATTGTATGTTTAAGCAAAATTGAAGAAATGTAGACAAAAATCAAAGAGATACCGAAAACAGTCATTAATGAAGAGTCTTCTTCAGAATGTGAGAACAATCATAGCATAAAATAGTTTGAGTTGGAAGGGAACTTCATCCTATTGCAACTGGCCCCGCTTAGAAGTCTATCCCTCAACACATCAGTAGTTTGAATGTTTCCTTAGAGAGCTCTCCTTTAAAAGAATTACCATTTGGAAAAGCTGACTGATGGATACCCATAAAACGCAGAGGGTTTTGCTGACTAGCAGCATGAGAAGAAAATAGTGCATGCAAACTACTGACTTCACAGCAGGGAAGCACACTAATAGCCTCATTTAGTGCAAGGTGCTGGAACATGAGTAGCTTTTTTTTCTTATTGCAGCCAGATGTGAGTACATCTTGTGTGAAGAAGGTCTCCTTGATTAGAATCAGTTCTGCCAGACTGATAAAATTATGCTTTGTTGTTTTAGTGTCTGGATTGCATTTACTATTGAATAGTCTTTGTTTTAACTAGCCTCATTCTTCTGTCTAATTCTAAACACCTAAGTTCTTAATTTTAGTAAATGGGAAATCAAGCGTTGTCAGTATTGTGGTTCTCGTGGGACTCATTTGGCCTGCTCGTCTCTGAAGTCATGGGAGCAGAACTGGGAGTGCATGGAATGCAGAAGTATCTTTGCAAAATCAGGTAACGTTATGGATGTGACAGCGATTTCTTAAATGAGAACTTTAAGTTATGTAAGCATACTTTACAACTAGAAGATTCATTAAATTAATATAATTTAATCATACAGGGATGTACACAAAACGGAAAAAGCGTGCCTTGGCTACCTCTGAAAAGACAAATGGGGCAACTTGTTTGCTGGAAGAGCCATCTCCAAAGTCCCCTCGGCTGTCATCTGGATCTCCACGCAATTTTCTACTCCAGTGTGTAATTTTCTGTTTTCTAGCAGAAACTGATTTTTGCATAAAATAATACTTAAACATGAGAAAATGAGGTCTTATTCAGAAGGAAAACATTGAATTGAAAATCGAATAAAATTGGCATAAAGTATAATGATTGAAGTTTTCTGAGTAAGCTATGAACTCTGGAAATTTGCTATAGTTATTTGGATTTGGTGGCATGTAAACCACTTTTTAGTTCGGTAAAGATAGATCCTTGTTAAAGGAATTTTAACAATTCAGTGGTAACTTAGAGTATACAAATGGAGAAGCTTTAAGTTTGCTTATTGGTATTTTTTCCATTTTAATAGTGTTCTAGAAATCTGACTTAGAGATGTTCATATTAATGTTTTCCTCTGCTGTAATAAAAAATATTCAAGTTTGTAGAAACTACTATTTTTAGGTTTTGCTTACTGTATCACTCAGGACTTTCATCTGATGTATAAGATGCAACTAAAAACAGATCCTAAGACCACCATGTAATAAAATACCAAATTGTTATTTTTAGAATTGTAGTTCAGGCACTGGTGGACTTCAGGGAAATGAAAATACAAATGAGATTCAGTACCGAAATAAGGGGGAACTGTACTGCTACCTTGAAATAGGAAATGTTCATGCATTCTTCAGTTGTATCTCTTCTTAAAATACTGTTTTGGCTTATAGATCACCAAAGATAATGTGCCAGAACAACTTGTCACCTTGCTCACACCTGGAACTTCCAGCATCCAACAGAGTGACAATGTCCTTATCCCCAGTGACGTCAAAAAGGAACTGGTCCCTGACACAAAAGTACTTTCTTCTATTTTTCTTATTTTGAAGAGTAATCTAGCATATGGCTTTATACCATATTTCCTACAGAACATGCGGGGGTAGGGTCTCTTGTGTGTGTGTGTGTATACAGTATCCATATATATTTGTGTGTGTGTGTATACAGTATCCATATATATTTGTGTGTGCGTGTATGCAGTATCCATATATATTTGTGTTTCTGTATATATATATAGTATCCGTGTATATTTGTGTGTATATATGTGTATAGTCAGTGCAAAAATGAGATGAGTATACCCTTAAAACCTGAATTCACAGCTTGAGAAAGGCTTCTGCTGTTTATAAATGCTAGAGGGGCATGAGGAGAAAAGAATGAAACTTAGAATTTTTAGGTTAGGTCATGAGGGGATCAAAACCCAAAAATTCATATTTGTCCTTATTTGATGCATGGCTAAACATTCTTTAGAAAACAGGGAATAAAAAGAATCATAATTACTTTCTTCTAATTAGATATGTCCTAAATTTTTTATGGTTTTGTATTTGTACCATGGGAATAGTTCATGATTATACTGAAATCAATGTTAAAACATGTTTTAATATAGAATATTCCATTCAAGGACATAAAATTCATTATCTTGTTGTAAGTAGTTAAATTATGCATTCTGTCTTATGTGCTAAAAATTTTCATGAGGGAATTAGTTATTTCTAGTAGATAGGGTATTTGAGATAGTTTTGGTTGGAAGTTAGAAAACATCTTGCTTTTTAAAATGAAAATTTTATTCCTTCTCAAATGTGATTTTATTATAGTGGCAAAGATTATTCTAATTTGGTTGCAAAACATAACTCTTGAATTTCTCATTTGTTTCACATTGTTTAAATGTCGACTCATTGTGTGAGAATTGTTTGGCACTGTGTTGGAGTCATTGAATTAAGAAAATCACTATTTGTTTTATGCCAGAGTAATTATTTCTACCTCATATTTTCAGTTCTTAGAGGTACTTTAAAATTTGCCGCTACAGTCTTAAAAATTTTTAAATCTATACTAAATGTTTTACAGATATAATTTAGGCAATACCTGAATGTGCCAGGGTGTTTAAAGAAAGTGTTCTTCTTAATAGACTGTTTTGTATAACTGTTGCTAATTATGAATCTTAGATTTCATCTGAAAATACATGTAATATTTTTCTAGGTGTTTAACAGAGCAAAGAAGGGAAGTTTGTAATATACTGAAGGAGTTAAGGGTACAAGTTAAAACAAAAACAACAAGACTTAACATCAATTCAGAAAATATCTGGAGTAGTGCTTTAAAAGGATTTAGAAAGCGCAACTTCCGTCCTACAAACACCATTGAAGTAAATTTCTCAAACAGCAAAAGTAGATCAAAGACAAATACTTCTCCTGCATCAAAACACCATTTCTTCCAATTATTAATGCTTCACCTTCAGAATTCGTCATTGTTTGAGGGCTCTTCTGGAAAGAACTTGTCCCTTGATTTTCAAGGTAATTATTGCTTTGTTCAAAAACATATTGAGAAGTATATAACGTAAGACATTTTTTAATCTTCAGCCAGTATGAGTGTCAGTTCACGAGTATAGTCTTAAGGGATAAAAACTGGGGTTTGATTTTTTTTTTTTTCTCTCAATTCTTATGGGGGATGGTGTGTGGATTTGTAATTAAAAGATTTGGTTTAGTTGGAAAAGTTGATGACAGCCATGGAAAAAATACAGCATATAACTAGACTTGGAACTTTTTAGTTAGTGTATTTGTACTTTCAAGTGAATTTCTTTCTTCCTGGCTCACTTTCTCTGCTACTTATTTTCCTGTCCTCAAATTTCTAGAACATTATTTCTTATAGCATGCTTCCCAAAGACTCCAGGTTAGCTTCCTTGAGTTCTTATGCTTCAGAATTAAGTGTGCATTGGGTGTAAAGTGGAAGAAGTTACATCTCCCAAACCTAGGTAATGGCTGAAGAGTTGGTGTAACAGCATGTGATACTTCTATGTAAAAATGTGGTCTTTAGTTTGAACCATCAGGAGATAGCAAAAGCCATTAAGAAAAAACAGCATTATGACATTTTCTGTCAAAAAATGAGTATCAGAAATCATTTCTATGCATATAAAGTAAACACATTTTTCTATTTGCAGCTGTAAAAGAAAATACTTACTTTGAAGCTGGTAAAATGATTGCAGTTTCTCTGGTGCACGGTGGCCCATCTCCTGGTTTTTTTTCCAAAACACTGTTCAATTGTCTTGTCTATGGTCCAGAGAATGTGAAGCCAGCTTTGGAAGATGTTGCTGATGTTGATGTAGCACAAACAATAAAAATGGTAATATGCAATAAGTTTCACTTTATTTCTTGCTCAAAAGTGTATTTAGAGATAAAGGACTTACTGAATATAGATTTCGTTGAAATTAAAAAGCTTATTTTTCAGGTATATGTATACACACATGTAGTAAACAGGTGCCTGACTTATCTCTTTGTGCAGATAAAAGATGCAAACAGTCTATCCAGCCTAGAGTCTACACTACAGGACTGCTGTGAATTCCTCACCACTGCTGGATGTTTAAGGCCTGTAACAGCTTTGTGTGATAAGAACATGCTGGTGAATGACATATTGATCTATCACGTAATCAAGAGAATTACTTTACCCTTAGAAAGGTTTGTTTTGTTTTAGTTTTCAAACTTCTTGATTCTTTTCCTCACTGAAATACTAAATAATATGTTGCTAAAACTAACTTTCACGTTCTTATTTATTCATTTAAACCTATGAAGTGTACTGTAATTTTCAGTTGATTAAATAGCAACTGTTAACTGTTAACTAGGTAGTTAAACTGAAAGACTGAATTATTTCTCTACATATCTACTCTGTTTCTCTTCTCCTTGGTCACATTCCGTTTTCAACCTTATGAAGAGGGCAGATTCACAGTTTTTAAACTACAGCATCACAAAGACCTTTGCACTATAGCTTACGTTCTCTCGCTTATGTTCATTTCTAATTCAGAATTGCTTGAATTTAGAATCTTTACATTTTCAAAATGTTTAACATATGTTTAGAATTTAAATGAGTTTTCTAGAGTTCTAATTAGGGAGTTTGTGTGCGCCACTAGGAGTGCAATACTGTCAACAAGTGTAAGTTGGCCTGCTTAGAACATAAGCATTGCATTGATGTTTCTGTGAGGTAGTGATGACCTCATTAGCTGGAGAAGTTGCAGCCCTTGACTGTTCTTTGGCCTCTGACCTTACTTCCAATTCGCCTTCTTCATCTGCTAGGTAAAACAGTGTTGGATGCTAATTTTTTCCAACAAGCATAGCTTGATTTAAACTTCACAGATAGTGTTTGACAAATTTGAATCAACTCAATTTCCAAGAGCTAGGAAAACTAATTGTTGATGTGAGGATTTTTTTTAATGAGGGTCGGAGCAATTAGTCTTTCAGTCAAGGCCCTCTGGCATGTTGGAAGACTTTATATCATATTTTAAAACTAGTGATTTAAAAAGTAAAACATAATAATTAGCCCATTTGTTTTTGAGGTAATGTGGTTTTGTGCATTTTGAGAGATGGGCTTAAGATGTGTATAAGTGAGTAGAACAAGAAATTACTTGTCACTATGAATGACTGACAGTAACTAGAGAGTTGGTTATTTTATGTGTTAAATGTTCTATGTCACTGGGCACCACTGAAAAGAGCCTGTTTGGCTTCCTTGCATGTTCCCTTCAGACACTTCTACATGTTGAGATTCCACCTGAACCTTCTCTTCTCCAGGCTGAAGAGTCCCAGCTCTCTCAGCCTTTCCTCATAGGGTTATGCTCTAGTCCCTTAATCATCCTAGTCACGCTTTGCCAGGCTCTCTACAGTATGACCTTACCTCTCTTGTACTGGGAAGCCTGGTGCTAGACACAGCACTTCAAGTGTGGCATTACTGCCACTAAGCAGAGGAAAGACATCACCTCCCTTGAACTGCTCACAACGCAATTCCTAGTACAGCCCAGGATGCTGCTACCTGCATTTGCCACAGGGAGAAATAACAGCATGTAAACACATGCGGGCTGCAAAAGCCAAGCAAAGGCTGTCTTTTAACACAACTCATTTTGTCCACGGACAAGGAATTTAAACTGTTTTCCAGAGAGCTATTTGTAAGAAAGAGATTTGCCATGTTTTCATATAAAAGTTAAAAGTAAACCTTGCACATACAGTCAAGTACCAGGAAATAAGGTTAACTTCTACTTATTACAAATATTTCTTTCATCTACCCAAAAAGCTCCACAGAAACATTTAGATTGTTAAAATGAGAATTAAATGCATTCTCTGAGATAAAATAGGAGTACTGGGTAACCCTACTGACAAGATTTAGAGACTGCAGATGGGGAAGATTTATTATATCCCATTTTGCAGCTTTATAAAATGCGGAGTTCTGATGCATGGTCACTTTTTTCCCCCCCTTCCAGTTTTAGGCAGGGTTTGGAAACTCTTGGTGTTCTAGAGAAAATGCAAACACACCCAGATGCATTCTCTAGCATATTGTGCCACAAACCTTCAAGACTTTCAGCAGAAACTATCTGTGATCTCTTCGCAATCGATTCCTCATCAGATGTAAATAACATTGAAGGTGCTGATTTTTGGATAGGCTATTTGCAAGATGTGGAAAGTAAGTAATTTTTTAAAAAAATTTTTTTTTATTTCCTCCCTCTTCCCTCTTCAAGCTGTTTAGTTGCTGGTACACATACAAGATTCGATTTTTAGAGTTCAGTGGGGTAAATAAATCAAAGTTTTGTAGTTACTATCAGTTCCTAGTTGTTCCTTCTTCCCCCTCTTTCTTACTAATTAGAATTTCTGAAACTGTTGCCCAAAACTTTAGAGCGGAAAATATCTGAAAAGTAGGATCTAAGACTCCTGTGAATTTCAAAAAAAAAAAATCCAACACACAACCTAAGTGATACAGAAAAATCCTTTTTTAGATAGTTTGTCTAAAGTCTTAAAGACCACTGTTTTCTATCTTTTTCTTGTAGAAGAGATTTTTGTATTCACTTAAGATTTTTCAGAACTAATTGAAGTAGGTTTTTCTTGCTAAACTTTTTCTTAGGTAGCCATAAAACTGCATATTTATTCATGATTTGATTTCATATGGGGTTTTTTTCCTCTTAGCACTTAACATGCCATGTAATGGTTTATGTGTAATAGACAATCAGTGATAAAACTAATCCTATTTTTTTAGATGGCGAGTCTGTAGTGACATTGGAGGATATCCTGCTCTTCGTAACAGGCTCCTGTTATATACCATCTATTGGGTTTGATCCTGAACCTACTATTAAATTTTTGAATATAAAGTATCCCATTGGAAACAGACTTCTTAATTGCTTAGAGCTTCCTATAACAAAGACATATCAGCAATTCAAAAACAAAATGGAGTTCACCATCAGAAACACACTCAGAGTTGAAAGGGAGTAAGTGTTTTTGCTATTAAACTGAATGTTGGAAACTTGACTTTTCTGCAGGAACATCTGCTTTCAGTTCACTACTGTATTTTTGGACAACATGCTTTTAGTATTTTCCGACCTGTCCCCTGAAATTATGCTAAAAGTTGTAATGTTATGAGATGGAAAACAATTTTCAAGTTAAAAAAAAACAACTTTATCTCTTGAATAATTTTTCTTTTGAAGTTGCCTTTAAGAGTCAGCCATCTCTCGCAGAAGTAGTTTAAATGTCTGCTTTCACTGTGGACAGGTGTGAAATTTTGCCAAACTCTGTAAAACATAAGTACGTGGGTTGTATCCAATGCTTAGGTAACTTATTTATCAAAAACAAATCAGGTACATTTTGAAGGAAATTGCTATAGAGCATTGTCTTGTGTAAAACTCTGATGCAGTTCTTCAGTTCCATGTATATTTTTTCAGTAATTGTTTTGTATTGATTCATGTATGTTCTGATGGTTCATAGAAACCTAGGAAAGTTAAAATACTTGTAGTTTTATGCTCATTGTGGCTAGTGCATTAAAGGTCTGGAGAAAACACAGGCAAAATAATACAGTGCAAGAGCAAAGGTTGAACTTGTGTCTCTGTTTTTAAACAAAATCTTTGACATTTGTGCATTTCTGCATTCTACTGTCATACATTAATTTTTAGTTATTCATAGAGCCAAAACAGTAAAAACCAGAAGTAAATCTTGAACATGTAACCGTAACTGGTCTTTCAAAGTGAAATACTTGAGTTAGACTTAATGTTGTTGAGTATGAAAGTAAAAGTTTGTTGCTCACTGGAACATGTAAACTTGTCTTCCGTTGAAGTCAGTATTTTCGTAGGACCATGCACTAAAGCTCTTTGTTAAACTAAAGGCAGTCTACCACCAAGCTTGTCTGAGCCTGACACGTTTCTAGCTTTTATTCTAAACTCTTCCTGTTCAATCACAGGTGCATTCTGAGCACTGTATAACATATATGTTAGTGCTGCAGTAACTTGTATAAATGACTGGGCCATTAAGCTGTAAAAGATAAGTAGTGAATTCCTACACAGCAACATGTTAATGTTACTAATGCTAAAACTATGAAAGTAAAAGGACATTTAAGTACATTCTTTTGAAATGCATGCTGCTCTTTGTTTTGAAATTACTATTTCCCTCTGTTGGTTTTGACCACCAGTACTATATGTCCTGAACATAAGTTGTGCTATAGATGTAATATAGATACATACGTATTTGTATATATATCTATATGTATCCACATTCTTCAAACTACTGAAAAGTAATAATACACTTTTTTATTACTATAGATTGGTTTGCATTGAAAATATAAACAGGATTGCTTTACATTTGAATATGTTGGCAATAAGGTACATCCACAGTAATTATAAATGGATAGGTGCTTCTGAAAAAATAATAGAATATCAAAGGAAATTATTGCAAGTCTTAGATCAGACATTTCTCACTACTTCTAATGGCTAAAACAATCTAATCTCATCAATCTTGTCATTACAAATTTAAGATTATTAGAAATTAAGACAGGATTAGCAGTGGTTTTTGCTTGTTGGCCAAAAGCATATACAAGTCTTGTTTAAAATAAACATATGCTCTCTTGGAGAATGTAATTTGACTTGTTTCTATACTAAGCATTTTCTCAGTGTTTTCTCCAATAGTATTCTGTGTTTCTGATGTTTGCATAATTTTTGACTCTCATTCTGCCAATAAATGCTTTGTATTCTTAGCCTTCAGAATGTTCAATTACCATTATAGGGAGAGCGGTTTGGCACGAATTTTTTTACATAATAAGGATTCATATTGTATGTTTGTATTTTTAAAATATGATGAGTTTCCTGCAGATAGAATATTATCCTTTAAAAATAAGTGGTGTACTCAATGCAGTATTCGTTTTTCTTGCTTAGTTAGAGATAGGTGTGTTCTGTAATGTTATTCTTCCATATGAGAAGTACAGAATTTACAAAAGTAGCAAGCAGAGTGTGAGTAATTTTAAAGGACAGTTCTTGGACTTTAGGTACCTGCAGTGGCAGGAAAAATTGTTCAGAACCTGGAACTAGATAAACTGCATTTTAAAACCTTCAGTGGAGAAAGAAATAGTAAGATAATGTGAATACAAGGCTTCAAAACATACCTAAGATTACAAAATTAGAGTTCACACCTTTTGTTGCTTATTACTTTTGAATTCAGTAGTTGAAAGGTTTTCATATAAAAGGTAGAACTAACCTATATGTCAGGTGTAAAAAATGTTAACTTTAAAATGATCTGCTATACAATGCTATATCCAAACACTGAACTTGTAAAATCACATAGTATGTAATATTGCTTGAAAGGGGTTTTCTTGCACAGATTTTGTTCCCATTTTCTAATACTGATGTGTACCCGTTCAGGACAAGTCATCCTTCCTTTTCTGTTGGTTTGATCAGCTCTATTTAGACACTCCAATGTAATACTTGACATATTCAAGTTGTATTTCCAAATGCTGGAAAGGAATTTCCTCATTTTCAGCATTTATTTATATAGACCAGTCATAAATTTATTTGAATTATTCATTAGAATTCCACTGAATAAGCTAACTTCTAAACACAGAATGGTTTCCCTTGTCTTGAAATTGTAAGAGCAATTTATGTAGCTATAAGGACCATAGGTTTTTTATTGTTATAGCAGGTCACTGAAGTGCAATATTATGGGGTAGTTTTCATTTTACATAAGCGTAACGTAAGGCACACCTGGAAATTAGGGAGGTTGCTTACTCTCAGTATTTCTGTAACACAGGGAGAAAAATTGTGTATGCATCAGTTGTGTATTAAATATATTCTTATAGAAGCTGCATCTTTTATAAGATTTGTCAGTGCCACGAAAGAACTATTGCAGTCCTTTTTGTGTTTGGCCAAAGAACTTCACCCCACAGTTTCTGCATCAAACCCTTACCTTTCATCTGGAATTAGCACATCAAATAAGCTATTTATTTCCTAGAATGGTAATTTTCTACTAATCAATAATATATTAGTGGGTTTAGTATGGTCTCCTTAACAATAGACATATAATAAAAAAACACCCTCAAGTATTTTAGCTCTATGTTTAAAAAACCAAGGAATAAGAAATTTCTGTGACTTGCTTTCTTACGCATTCAGAGGATGCTTACCAGAAAAAGCTGTTAGCCTTTTTAACTGATTTAAGAGTGAAATATAGTCCAAAGGATAAAAAATTTCTTTGTATTAGAAGTCTAAACAATTGTGTGCTGCAGCTTTGATTTTTTTTTTTCATTAAAATGTTAAGTCCTGGGATTTGAAAACATGAGGATTTTGAGAGTATTAGTTAATAATTCAGACTCACATTCTGCATACATTTTGAAAATAGTATAAAAAAATTTGATTTAAATAGAAGAAATTGCAACTTTGAAGCCTACAAAATATGCTTTTAAAGTTTATCTTGTATCTCTATTATATAGTAAAATGTGTTTAAAGCTCAAATTTCACTGTTTCTTACCTAGCCGAATTTCTAGTTGGACAAAAAAAAATGCAGAAACTTTTGAAGTGTCAAATCATATGTATACAGAAAATCAATTTCAAAATGTTAATGTTTGTACTACAGTTTGACCCTCTGATTTTTGTATTACATTAAAAAGAACATTGTTTAAGTCATGGTATTTAGAATATTAATCAAGAAAATGTAATTTTGTAAATATTTTTAGCTCTAACTTGAACTGCACGATCAGTGCCTGAACTGTTGCATCTTTAAACAACATTTTACATGACAGGTGTAGCATCAGTGTTGAAATAATCAGTAATTGTGGGAAACGCCATGTATATGTTCAAAGTGCAATAAAAGGCTAAATATGTAAACTTCCGTGGTTTTATTCTGTTGATTGAATGGATTTTAACCCTAGAAGTGTTATCTATTTTCTGTAGTTTCATTTGTGTACCTGTAGATTTACATAAAGGTGTGTATGGCATGTTTATCCAGTACCTTTGTATCCAAAGCTGCGTTGGAGCAAGTGGGACTCTTCGCCCTGCAGGATTGCTGTAAGGGCATGAAGGCGGGGGGCTTGGGGGCATGTGAGACCTGAGGCAGGGGAAAGCAAAGTTGTAACTATATTTCATTGTGATAGCTCACTAAAACTACATTCCTTTATTTGTAGCTAGATGCCTGGCTTTGAAACATCAGTCCTTTCATTTAGTCATGAGTTGCTCCTGTCAAAGCTGTTTCAGGCATTTCTTCTTGAAACTTCAGTCCGAGAACATAAACTACCACCTCCGTAGTATAAAGGTGGAAAACACCGTCTCAGCCACGGCAAAGCCCAGCCCCTGTTTTCCCTCGTGAGCGGGCGTTGCTCGCGGGGCGCTGCCGCGGAGCCAGGCCGGGCCCGCCCNCCGCCCGCTGCCGCCGCGGCGCGGGCTGCGGGCGCCGCCGCGTCCCCCCGAGGATTCGCGCCCTCCCACCCGGCTTGGGTCTCCCGGCAACGGGGTGGCGGCCCCTTCGCCGCCTTCTCCTTGGCTCTGCAGCGGCGGGGCTCCGGAGCCTCGTGCCGCCGGTCTCGCAGAGGGACCCCGCCCCCGCGTGGGCCCCAGGTCCGGGGACGTGGCCGTAGGTGCCACCGAGGTGTGGAAGGTGCCCCCGGGGCGGGACTTGGCCGGGCCCGGACCGTGAGCGATGCCTTCTCCCGCGGCTGTGGGAGCATACCCTCCGTTCAGCCTTTCTTCTACCCGTGGGAAGGATCGACGGGAAGTAGTGTTTCATGGTGCGAAAATAAGGCTGCTATTGTCAAGCTTGTGTTAAGACAATACAGGGGCATCCGAGCGTGTACTGACCCTCAAGAAATTGAGAATACGATATTAACAACTGAACTAATTGTGCATGAGGATTTCTGAGTAGAGGGTTTATTATTCTGTCCCTTCTTACACATTGCTGAAACTTTTTAATTGGCTATTCTTTGCCTTGATGCTGCTTTGTAAAGTCTTGAACATACTTCTAAAGCAAGTGGATGTCAACTCCGGAGTCCTTTACTTTCTTTGCTTGCGAAAGTTATAGTCAGTAGTTGAGCTGTAATTGTGTCACATTCTCCTTGACAAGTGCATTGCCTTTGGTGGTATAGAGGATTCTGGATGCATTTGGTTAGCATGAAACGTTTGAAATCATCTGCCTAAAAATCTCAGTCACGGTCTCTGTGGACCTTAAATATTTACTAGTATGCTTCATTTTTTGATATCAGTCTACTTTTGGTAATCACATTCCTGTGCCATCTACCATTGATAGTGCTATTTAATGTTCCTCTGCAGTCCTTTGCTTATCTTCTCTTTGCTGCCTTTCTAATAAAGCCCATTTTCTTTGAGCTCATATTCTGTACGGCTTTATTCTTTTCTATTCTGTTTCACCATGTTCATAGAGTGGTTTGGGTTGAAAGGGACCTTGAAAATCATGTCATTCTAACTCCCCGCCTGCTATGGGCAGGAACACCTTTTACTAGATCCAGCCTGGCCTTTAACACTTCCAGGTGTGGGGTATCCACAGCTTCTCTGTACAACTAGTTCCAGAGCCTCACCACCCTCACAGGGAAGAATTTTTCCCTTCTATCTAATCTAAACCTACTCTCTCACCTTAAGGCCATTCCCTCTTGTCTTATCACTCCATGCTTTTGTAAAAAGTCCTTCTTGAGGATTCTTGTAACTCCATTTAGGTACTGGAAGGCACTATAAGGTCTCCTTGGACCCTTCTCTTCTCCAGGCTGAACAAACCCAAATCTCTCAGCCTTGCCTCATACTAGAGGAACTCCAGCCCTCTGATCATCTTGGTGGTCCTCTTTGGGACTTAATCCAACAGGTTCAAGTTTTTCTTATGTTGGGCCCAAATGTGGACACAGCATTCCAGCTGGGATCTCACCAGAGGAAAACAGAGGGGCAGAATCCCCTCCATCTCCCTGCTGGCCATGCTGCTTTGGATGCAACCCAGAGTACAGTTGGCTTTCTGGGCTGCAAGTGCACATTGCCAGGTCATGCCAAGCTTCTCATCCACTGACACCCCCAAGTCCTTGGGGTTGCTATAAATCCATTCCTCGCCCAGTCTGTGTTTGTGTTTGGGATTGTCTCGACCTAGCTGCAGGAACTTGCACTTGGCCTTGCTGAACTTCCTGAGGTTTGCACAGGCCTACCTCTCAAGCCTGTCATGGTGCTTCTGGATGGCTTCCCTTCTCTCCAGCTTATTGAGGAGGAATTTCTTCATGGAAGGAGTTAAGCATCGGAATGGACTGCCCATGAAGGTGGTAGAATCACCATCCCTGCAGGTGTTCAGCTGGACATGACACTTACTTGGTTCTATGGTCTGGTTGACAAGGTGGTGATCAGTCAAAGATTGGACTCACTGATCTTGGAGGTCTTTTCCAACCTAAATGATTCTGTGGTTTTGTGACCATACACAGCTTGAAGTCATTGGCAGACTTGCTGTGGGTGCAATCAGTCCCACTGTCCATGTCACCAGCAATTGTTACTTGATTATTTCCGTCAGTCTTTACAACTGAATCCATGTTGTCTTCTGTTGGGGAGGTCTTTTCCAAGGAGCTAGATTCAACAACTAAAAGATACTCAGAAAAAGGTTTCTTATCATTTAGTGATGGTATTGCCATGTATGTGCACCATCTGTTGTGACCTTTATCCTGGTTCATAACCAGGCTTAGTTTCATAAGCGAAGCATATCATTGTGCAAGCACAGTAAAACCCTGATCCTTGCCCCAGAGAACATTCAGCATTAATGTAAATGAAATGGCAATATGAATACAAAAAAAGAAACTCAGACACTTGCTGAATGTTGACATGATTGTCAACAGCACGTTACTAGTCTGATTGCTAGACTCTGATAAACTAGATGATAAACTCTGCAATGCAGCTGCTTCAGTTCCAGTAGTACTGAAGTACATAACCAGACAGCTTTATATAAAATTGCTCATATGGCTGAAGATGTCATCTGTGGTGAGGGGCCAAAGAATCCAGGAGTAGCCTGTAATCAACTTCCAGGGCTGCCCCACGTTTGTTAAAAAAACAGTAAAAGAAAAAAGTATCAAGCAAGTGGAAGGCTGGAGTCCAGTGAGACTCAGCACTCAGTGCTAGCTTGGATTTTCCCACATACATGTTTTACTGCTGGTAATGTCATTTGAAAGGGCAGTACAGAGGAGGAAGCAGGACATCAGAAACACTGCCTGGCCATGGATAGATGGCATTAGGAAAGCCAAAGTTCTACTGACCACCAGCTGGAGGGAGTCAGCAGGGACTACCGAGGTCGTCAGGGGCTGTGGTGAGGCTGTAGCACTCAGGTTTATTCCGCCTGGAGTTTTCTGAAGGTGGCTTCAGGGTGGACCCTACAGCAGCTCCCCAATACATATGGGCAGCACTGAGATGGAGCCAGGCCCCTTTTTGGTGGTGTATGGCAGCAGGGTGAAGGACAACAGGCATGAATTGCATAACATAAATGAGATGTTCAAACTGGCTATAAGTAAAAGCTTTTTCTCCACAAGGACAATCAGTGCCACAGGTTGCACAGTGTGGTTGTGGCATCTCCATCCCTGGAGACTTGACTGGATAAAGCCCTGAGCAGCCTGGCCTAGCCTCAGAGCTGAGCCCCCTTGGACAGGAGATAGGACTGGAGGTCTTCTGAGGTCCTCTCCAGCCTGACAAGCCTTGTGATACTGTAGATCCCCGGAATTGCACTGAGGATGTCCATTCAGCCAGAGTCAGAAGTTAATTGTTTCTAATACTCTCCGGTTAAGAGCTAAGTGGTATACATTGCTCTGATTTCTGGAAGATTTTCCTCTTTGCAAAACTCTGTGATGATTTTGTTACAAGTTTTAAGAGAATAGCCAGTAATTTATAATGACACAAATAGTCTTTTGCTGCTAGTCAAAGATGGGAGAGCAGCACATACTGTGTTATTTACTCAGATAAATGAGAAAGGGTGCATTACTTAATAGATTTATAAATTAAAAGGTAGGTGAAGTAATCTGGTTTCTATGTTGAATGGAAAACTAAAGTTCATTCCTGTTTCAAAGAGTTTCCCTGCTGCAAACTAAGGGTATGTTTGTACCCCTTAAACCAGCAATTTCTTCATATGAGTTCTCAAAAATTTTTAAACTGTGTATTGATTTTAGTCAGGCATAAAGTTATTTTTTGTTTGGTGTGTACAGTGTTGTTCCTATGGGATAGGAAAATCAGGTTAGGGAATAAAGCAAACTAGTTCCCACTGGACAAAATGCACCTTCAGGAAGATACTGGAATTATTTTTAAGGCAAACCAGGTTAGAATGTAGCGTGTATAACTAAGGACAGTTAATGCCTTAGAACTTGCGTCTTTTCATTTTGCAGTGTCTCCTGGAGCCCATAAATTCTAGCTGATGTGAACCACTTCTAGTCAAAGCTGCATAAAAATAATGAAAATGTGCCTTGTTGCATTTATATTTTGTGATGGTTTTCCTCTCAAATGAAATGTATAATAAAATCCTGCTGAAGTGTTTAATCACTGTCGTTGAAGTGGAAAGAGAGTAGAGCATTATTTGGCTTTATTTTGCAGTGGCTTTGAAACGTATGCTGAACTTCAATGTTCCTCCTGTTAAAAACTGCACAGGAGAACCAGTATGGAAGGTAAGAAATTTTTTAACCGGAATAGGAGAATTTTATAGTGTTCAGAAAAGTTCAGATCTGCAGATTTTAGCTAAATCAAGTTCATTTTTCCTATGTTATTAACTTGTACAAAATACTTTTTCCTGAATTATGAATATACTGAATTGAGTATCAGAATTTCTGAAAAAATGCCTGAGTCAGAAAGCAGCCCATACAAGTGGAAGAACTATAGATAGCGTGAAGAAGTTGAGCTCAAGCTAGCTTTATTACCTTTAAAATGTAACTTGTAGTTCTTGAGGAGTTTTTGCTACTATAAAGCATATATTCTGTCTCTTCATCTGTTGTCTTTTTTCACTAATTCCTTTTTTCTCTCTTGTCTGATTTTCCTGTTGTTTTCTCCCAAATGCTGTCAGGAAAACTCTGCACATACAATAACAAATTTCTGACAGCAAACTCTTGTTTGACAAGACGCCTTTTAGGAGATGGAAGTGATGATTCTTTCCCCCCCTTTATCACTGAGTTTCTTTTCCGTTTTTCTTTTATATTTTATTTATTTGTAAGCACAAATGGAACTCTATGACAAATTAATGATGTATTATATATTGGTAGATGCTTAAGTGTTGAAGCACTTTTGAAGTTAGGGTAGTAGTTCCCTAAACCTGAATTCCTGTATCCACTGTATTCTATGGTATTCACGTTTTACAGCACTTTATAAGATTATGTGTATCTCTTTCAGGTTCTCATTTATGACAGATTTGGCCAAGATATCATCTCACCTTTGCTGTCAGTGAAAGAGCTGAGAGATATGGGGATCACTTTGCATCTGTAAGAACTTTTAAAAAATTGGGAATTCTTTTCTAAAAAGAACATTGTTTAATAATCCCCAAAATAATGAACAAATCAGTGAAAAATCATTGAATAAATAACTGCTAAAATAAAGATTATACACTGACTTGTTCCTAAAATCAGATGGCATTATTCAGAATCAGAGAGTGGAGAAATAGTTCCAGTAGGATTTCTTGCTCAGTACAGAAGGCCCTTGATCAAAAATAAAAATTATCCAGTAGGTATTCTTTCAGAATTTGTCTCTATTAAATCCTTCTGCAATCATATATGTTAAAATTATATTGGCACAGACCGTTTCATGGGATTGTGTATGTTCTTTGCTTATTTTTTTTACATGTAGATTTTACTAGTCTGCTGTCAAACATCTGAAATTTTTAACTGTTATTTTAAGAGATTTCTCATTTCTTTTTCCTCAATAGTCATGAAGAAACTGAGCATACATTAATTTTTTTACAAGTTTATTAACTTTTGCTACAGGAAAGCTAGGAATGGAAACACAGTTTAACCTGCTGACACATCAGCAGAAACGTGAGAAAAACATCTAAGCACCTTGCCTTCAAGCAAGTTTAATAGAATGATATATACAGTGATTTTTTACCATGTAGACAGTTCACATATGAACTTCGTGGATGCAGTACTTTAGCTTCCTGTGAATGGATAATCTGTTTTTGAAGATTTGTAAAGCCTTTTCTCAAGCTTTGTATAAACTTTGAAGACATCTATTCATATATCCAGCTAAAAAATACACAAATGTGATTTTTTGCTAAAACTCCAGCTAAATATAGAAATAAATTGTAGGAAATTACATTTGTCTATACAAATAAATAATTTCTTTACGTTTTATAATTTTACACATAGACAAACAACACATTAGAGATGTCTTTTTTTCTTCCTGTCAGGCTTTTGCATTCAGATCGGGATGCTATTCCAGATGTTCCAGCTGTTTACTTTGTAATGCCAACAGAAGAAAATATTGACAGAATGTGCCAGGTAACTTGCATGTGTAATGTTTCAAAAGACTCCACACAACAGAGTGTGTGAAGTAATCCTGCACTCACCAGAGCGTGACTGTTACTAGCACATATTTGTCAGAAAAATATTACCCAAAAAATTACTACGCAAAACTTCTATTTCCCAGCAAGTAGAAGGGTAAATATGTCTCATGCGTTTCAGAGAGAGAGTTTTGGAAGCGAAGAGACAAGAGGCAGTGGGTACAAATATTCCATTTAACATTAGAAAAAGCTATTTTAATGAGGGTGGCTGAACACTGAAACAGATTGCCTGGAGAGTTTGTGGAGTCTCCATTCTTGGAGAGGTTCAAAACCTGACTGGACACAATCCTGAACCACCTGCACAATTTGATACTGCTTTGAGTGGGAAGACTGAATTAGGCTAACCTCAATTTTTCACTTTCCTGGGGAGAAGATAGAAGGTTGACATCTTTGTCAAAGGAAGGAGAGCAATGGGTATTTTTGGTCTGCAGTAAAGTATGGAATAGTAATTGCTGTCTTTTAGCTTAAATGTAATTTCCTGGTTTTTTGCAGTTCTGTGTTAGGTTGTTTATATCTGGATATGTAATCAAAACACTGTGTACAGAGCTGTATGAACAGACAGCTAAGCACTTCTGAAGATTTAGTTTGACTGTGGATGACTGTAACATCACATAGTAAAAGTATGATTTCTTCTATTAATTAATCAGGAATGTATTAGTATTTATTCAGGAAAAGGGTTGTGATTTTCCTTTCTTTTAGGATCTTCGAAACCAGCTTTATGAATCTTATTATTTAAACTTTATTTCTGCCATTTCAAGAAGTAAACTGGAAGATATTGCGAATGCTGCTATAGGTGCTAATGCAGTAACTCAAGTGGCTAAGGTAAGAAAGCCCTCCAGTCCCTAATGTTAACACCATTACAGGTGTTACTGCATTCTTATTTTCAGGCATACTGGGGAAAAAACAGAACCTACAGTCATCCCAGCAATGCAGCTTAGCACCATACTTCAGCTGTCAAAAGTCCAAGCACTGCAAGACTTTTGTACTAAATGATAAGAGGGGAAATGCAGTGGTTTCATGGTATTCCTGATCTCATCAGCTGAATGAGTGCTTTCAGTGCATATATATTGGGGTGGGGTATATCTTCTAAATACATAAAAAGAGCAGTATGAGTGCAGTTCTTATTTGAAATAGTATTTCATATGTACAGACTTTTATTGAGTGCGCTTCTATACCTTTTTGATTTAAAGACGTGTGTTAGGGATTTACTTTTATTTTTGTTGAATGGCTGTACCAAAACCTGTAAATTCTTAAGCAGCATACTGAAATACATTCCCTTTTTTCACTCCAGTTAGTACTACTTTCATGAGAGAAAGAACCCATTGTGAAATAAAATGAACACTACTAGTATTGTTTAAGCCTTAGGTCCTCAGCAGCAGGAAATTGGTGTAGCACTGTAAACTAACTTTCTTAAATCTGTTTTTCGACTTTGATGTCTCACATAGTTTATGCTATAGAGAAGTTAAATTTTTTTCCTGAATGTATGGATGTGTTACAGAAAAGTTAGAATTCATGAGCTGTAATGCCTTACTGTTCAGGTATTACCCTCTTTCCTCTCTCCTGCTTGAGAGCTCAGTGCTGCTATGCTGTAGTCCTTCATATTCATAAAAAGTGAACCTATAATATTGAAATGTCCTCCATATGTGTTTTTTCAGTGATACTTGGCTGCTAAAACTTTGTTCACAGAAACAGTTGGAGTTGGACAATTCTGGCACTTTTCAGTGCTCTAATATTTTGTGTTAATTACTCAATCCTTACATAGGCTTTTTAATTCATAAATTGTATCTTGCATTTATTTCTTTGAATAAGTACTTCTGTAAAATGTAGCAGTAAATCACATATAGGTTTTTTTATGCTTCACTCTGGACTATTCTGACCATTATTTCTTGATTTCTAGGTGTTTGATCAATATCTTAATTTTATTACTTTAGAAGATGATATGTTTGTATTGTGTAACCAAAACAAGGAACTTGTTTCGTATCGTGGTAAGTAAAATTTATATAGAAATTATAAGAAATTATACCAGAATGTCTGAAGTTGAAATTTACTTTTGAAATTGTAGCTAATAACCAGCAATTACTTCATTCTGCTTTGATCTGCTTAGAATTCAGGATAATCTGTCAGATGTGTAAGGTCAGGAAAGAAGCAGTTCTTAGATACTCATTTCAGCATCTTTATCACATGGTGATTGTGATACTGAAAACTAAATACGTATTTTTAAATAACAAAGCAAAACTGTGGTATACATAATTTATGGATAATAACACTTTTTATACAAGGAATAATATTGGAAAAACTACATACTGTTTTCACATGTAGGTCATCACTGTGGGTGGGAAAGGGCATTCTAGACAATATGAAGTGCTGTTTGCTTCTGCAAGCATGTGAGCCAAGCATGTCAACTTCTTCATAAAGTCTCAGAGTTGCAAGTCAGCTTCCTGGAACTCCTTTTTTTTTTTTCCTCAAGAGTTCTGTTGAGCTTGATTTGGAACCTAGCAGGAAAACCAAGTGGCTGCCTTAGTTCAGTTACCTTGGTGCTATGGCAGCTCAAGTCAACATCTATACCAGTTGTCATAATTGTCCACATGATTTTCCTCCCTCCACTATGCTGATTTTATGTACTCCTCTGACCCATTCAGCGTGCTAAATGTACAGAGAACTACCACTCCACCATTCCTGCCCCTTATTCTGGATGTTACAGGGTCTGTTGTCTTGCTGCTTCTGCTGTAGTTTTGCTCTTCCTCTCCTCCTTTATGTAAGAACCAGTAATTTCAGAGTTGCTGTGTGTGTTTAATTGACTCATTCCTTAGAAAATACCAACTAATTTATGTGATCTACAAATGCAGTGCAAGGGAAGAAGCAGAAGTCAAGATAGTCCTATTTTTGCAGCAGCTCCTCATTACTTTAGTGTAGTCAGAGTGTCACACAGCTAATTCCTGGTGCATAGAATACTCCCTAGTGATTAGGTAGAGATGAGAAGTTTCTGTATATCTAATATTTAGCAGTGAGATTTTTCTCCTCTCTTGCCCAATATCCAAAGTGAGTACCTTTGTTTAAAACTGGATCCATAATACTAAGTTGTGACTCAAGCTGGGTATTGATCCATTGGCAGAATTAAGGGCAGTTTTATTTGAAAAGCAGATTTTATTTTTTTCACTAAAGCCTGATGTTAAGAGTTTTAGTAAGAATTGTTTTGTGATGTGTTCCTGTGTATATAAAGATACTTAACTGACTGTTGTAAGATTTCTTATGCTAAAGAAAAGTGAATAAAAATGACTGAAAATGTTTTGCACCCGTCAGTTTCTATCTGGCTTGTTTTCCTCTCTTGGGCTGCTGAAATTTGCCACCATGTTTAAACCAATGTAGAAGTGGGCTGTTCCCAAAAGCTCATCAAACAGAAATCTGATCTCCCACAGACAGTGATGAGTTTTCCGTTAGAGCTCAGTAGCTGATACCTCTCGTGTGAGTTCTAGATCTGACACAGACAGGCAGTAGGAGTGTAGAGGTGAGGAAGGAGAGGGCTTTTTGGCCTGTGCAGAGTAACCCTAGCAGGAGACTGCCAATTTCATAATCTACAAAGTCAATGTAAATCTGAGGGTAATGAAAGACAGCTGCTGTTCTTGCAGTAGCACCGCTCTGTGTGGCCCCAAATGTATCTGAATGGGGTAAACTAGGAACAAATATAACAAAACAGGTTAAGTTTCAGCTTCCTGATTTCTTCACATATGACTGCTTTTACAGAGAGGTAATGTCAAGATAAATAAGCAATATAAAATCTTTCAAATATGTGAAGGTCTTTCATAGACAGAAAGGATACAATAATTCTCTCTGTTCAGTAATGGAAAAGAAGTGATGAGGTTAAACAGCAACACGAAAGTTTCTGATCAGATATTAGGAGCACTTTCTAACTTTAAAAATAGTGAAATATTAGATTACCTGTAAACATGATGGTATTTTCATGACTGGGAAGCTCTTTGAATTTGTTTAGATACAGAAATTACATGGGTTTAACTCATCTTTGGAAAGGAGGACCAACTAGATAATCCCTCAGGCTCCCTCTGGTTCTGTTTTTCTAAGACTTTGTAGAAGGAAGAGTTAATGAGTCATACTGGTATAAAGTCATTATTTGAGACATGCTGTTGCATGCTATTTGAATGCTTCTTTACCATTCTTTACAATTTGGTTGAATTTTATAGTACAGCAGGAAAATGTAGGAGATCTATGCTTACTTTTCTGTAATAGATGCATTCCCCATAAGCTTGTTAAAGTGGAGAGAGAGAAACATGTAGAAAACATGGTAGAAGATTTTGCCAAAAGATTCTTAATGAAGTTTCTCAAAGGATGATCTAAGGAGCAGTAATATTGAGTATCTGTGTAGGTTGCTATGGTACAAGAAAAGGAATATGCTCATAAAATGTGCATGGTAAACAAAATTAGAAGGCACTGACGGTATGCAGTTTACTGGAACATCATAAGTGAGTACTTTAAACACAATAACAGGATGGAAATTGAATTTTGAAATTGTAAAAGGCAAGTTAATAAAAATAAGGTTTTTTTCCCCTCTGTAAACTGGGAGACCATTAGTTGGAGATAACTACAGAATGATAGCCCCAGTGAATTTCAAAGCTTTGCCATTACCGAAAAATACAGATACTGGGAATGGTCTGCCCTTCTTGGTGCTGATATTTCAGAAACTTGAAATTTCTATTCCTTCTGTCAGCCTAGTCAAAACTTTGACTTGCTAAGTATAGTTGCTGAAATACAAGCCATGTCTCTAAAGTTCTTAGAGGAGAAAAGCTTGGGGGAAAAAGAGCACCTTAAAAGTTAAATAATGGTTATGTCTGTCCATGCATAAGTTTAGGATGGAAGGCTTATTAATGTTTAGAACTTTGAAATTCATTTTTGAAGAAGGAGGATAAGACAGGTAATTATGTGAGAAATTTTTAAAGGTAAAGTAAAATAAACAAGGATAGTTACGGCATGAATCCTGCGACAGTGCTTGATTTGAGATCTGTGATAAGATTTGGTTTGATATTTCCTGTTGGCTGTTATATTCTTGTCAGGGCTAGTTACTTAAGAGAAATGTTGCTGCGTGTCTTCTGTTCTGACCTAAATGTGGGAGGGAAATTTCTCTTATCTGTCAAGTAAAATGTTTTGTAACTTGGGAATTACCCCTAATCTAGAGAGACTGGTGGTAAATTTATGAGAAAAAAAAAGGAATCTTCATACAAGAGGTGGGATTTAAAAATTTTAAATATAGATAACTGCATACTATAATTAAATAGATTACATGCGTAATTTTTGAGGATTTTTTTCCTGAAAAATATTTGCCATTTCTCTTTATAACATGTTTCTTAATAGGTTTTTGTTATTGCAATACTAACACAATCCAAAAGATAGATATACAATCAGAGAGACTTGCAAATTATTGTGTATGTAATGTTTGACATAAAGCAATTTGACAATAAGCAATAATTAAGTTCTCCCGATTTTTTTCTCAGAAAAAGGGAGTGAAAACTAATAGATGTTCTAAGAGGGGTATTTCAAGACGTATTGTCTTCTGCACCAAAATCTGTTGACTGCTAACAGCCATCAGATAAGAAGAGGATCGCTTTCTCAATATTAAAATGGCATAAACTTATTTAACCCTATTCTTTTTCCCACACTGTTTTAGCCATTAACCGACCAGATATAACAGACACAGAAATGGAAACTCTAATGGACACTATTGTTGATAGTCTCTTCTGCTTTTTTGTTACACTTGGTAAGTTTCCAAATTCTAGCATATTTTCCATATTCAGTGAGATAACTAGAAGTCTAGTGATTTCATATGGAAAATAAAAAGTAGAATTAGGTCTGTGACCAAAATCTCAATAATTGACAGGGTGGAATAATGAACTTGCTCAAGTTACTGCTTTTTATCACTACAATGTACAACAAGGGCTGTCCTTCATGGGAGTTGAGTCTTAGTCTTCAGTATCAATGGGAGAAGAATACTGAAATGCAAAGGTTTGGATTCATTTAACAAAATCCTAGTTTACAATGAAGATAATAGTACATAGAGTTTGGATTTGTCATTCTCAAAAAAAAAAAACCCAAAAAACCCACCACACAATTAAAACAAAAAAACTCCTCACACAAACCCTGCAAAGATCTAACTGAAATAACTCAAGGAATAGGAAGATATATTAAGTTTACTTATTTTATTGTGAGTTTCTTTGTAGTTCAGCTAATACATTTTTCATATTGATGGCATTTAACTTGAGTTCTAACTGAAATTGGTCCATCTGAGGTAGCTTTCCGACAAGGGGAGCTGGGGATTGCGAGGGGGCAGTGAGTTTGAGAGAGATTCTCTTGGACCTTTTCAGTTCTTTCAAGTGTTAGTGTGATACAAATGGAATGTCTTTTCCTTAATCACTTAAACTCCATGGGTCTGGAATTTTCATATTTGAATAGATAAGTGAGAATCAGTAGCTAAATATTTTGAAACCTGAAAGCCAATGAAAAATGTGCTTTTGAAAATAGCATTACCATAGATGCATAGTCCTGGACATCACAGTGAGTTGTAAAAGATATATTGTAGTGGTGGTGGTGATATAATACTTACTATTGTGTTCAAGGGACTTCTAACCTTTTGAAAATAACTTTTAGTGCATCTGTACAAGATAGTTTGTCCCCTTCACCCTTCTTTCTAATATACACTATATTTCTCATAAATGGTTGTATGGGGTATTCACTTACTTTTGTAAGACTTTATTTACTATTTCTATATAGTATGTTTTGTTTCATAGAGAAAGACTGCAAGAGAAAAGTTTAATGTAAGTTTGTATTTAATCTCAGAATGTTAGTAAAAATTGTGTATGGAAAGTAAAGTAATACAGAATCTGAAAATTATAATCCACATAGAAGTCAATTTATCTTTTATTAGGCGCTATTCCTATAATCAGATGCTCAAGAGGAACTGCAGCTGAAATGGTGGCAGTGGTAAGAACTGTTTTTCTAAAAACCTATCATTGCTTTAAAACTTTCCAGACATCACTTTTACTTTTCTCAGTTCTAGGCAGAGATCTAGTGTCATTGTATCTATCCTTTTCCTTATGAAGGAAATAAAAGTGTATATATCCATTTTCCTTTCTGATTCCAGTTCCATGGAACTCTTTGGTAGAAACTGTAGTGTTAGGTAATCAGGTGATGAGAAACTTAAACATAAGTAATTATTCCTAATCTAGAGGTTATCAAGAGGTTTTCTGACAGGCATTATAATTAAGCTGCATCTACACAGTTTAAAAAGTGGCTGTCCGGCCTGTGTTTCTCTGTGTGTATCAGTAAGAAATTTTTATCTATCTTACTGGGAAACCCTGTAAGTATAAGACATTTTTAGTATATCAGATTAAACTGACATTGAACTTGATCATCCAATAGGGGTGAAATGACCAAACTAAATCACAATTAACAATCTCTACAGAACTGTCTTTATTAGGAGTCACTGTGGTTCATTTCTTTCCTCTTCTTCACATCATCTTCAGTGAATGATAATACTGATTAAACCTAAGCATGCAGTGTGCATGCACTCGTATTTAGGATAATCTCACTTTTATGAAACAATTGTGTGGCAGTGTCTGACAGCCCAGTTTGCTGCTTCTGCTGTGGTTCCCTCTTGATGCGTCCTACTGGTATTTTCTACTTGCATTTTTAGGGGAAGTGTTCTAATTTTCTGGGGGGAGGTTAGTAGACATAAAGCAAACATCTCCAATGTAGTCCTGGACATAGATATAAATGCTGGAGGGAGAAAATAGATGTAAGATTTCTTTCTTTCCCATGTGCACTGGACCTAGTCTTCCTTCAGTGAAGACATTTATAAACTACAAAAACAGCACAATAAATCTTTTAATGTTGATCATGTAAAGAGGTTAGAAAAACCATGGGTTTGTTAAAAGTGGTTTTGTTTTTCCCCTCCTCAGAAATTGGATAAGAAGCTCAGAGAGAATCTAAGAGATGCCAGAAACAGTCTTTTTACAGGTGACACACTTGGAGCTGGCCAGTTCAGGTATTGTGTTAGTAATTTTATTTTTCATGTTTCAGTTGTCTGGGTAAGTCACTACTCTACTGAAACTGTATTTATAAGAATTTGGTTCAAATTCTATATTAAAAGAATTTACATACTTTTAAGGTAGTTTTCCAATCTCACAATATATCCCATTTTAAAACTTTTATAACTAGTAAGTGTACGGTCCTAGGACAGTAAGTCAAAATTATGTTGTGAACCACTTAATTTTGTTCAGCCTCTAAACTCAGCAAGAGCTGAACTCCTGCAAATATACTCTGTTTACAGGACTGTGAAATGCAGTTGGATGTCTGAACATATCTCTTAGCAACTCTTAGTCCTTTAAAAGAAAGAAAGATCCATTTTCTCACTTGTGAACACTGTTAACAGTTTAGTTATGTCAAAAGCAAGCGTTTTCCAGCTGATCTCTATCTTGACTGGAGGAGGACTGCTTGAGGACTGCCTCCTGGGTAATTAAGGTCTGTTAAGTTGTGACGATTTGAATCCTTTATGGGTGCCTGTGTCTATCTGATAATGGTTTCTCAGTAGCATCCTTGTATACTGTTGCCCCAGGTAGCTGAATACTCCACAGGCTGCCTTAGGAAGGTGTACTATAGGAGTTCATACTGTACATGAAAAGGAGGAGATGTATTGGCAAGACTGTAGCTGAAGGAAACTTGTAATCTCCTAACTGGATATAAAACAGTCATCATACTTCTATCTCAAATTAAAATCAGAAGTTGGATAAAAGGCACAAAAACATCAAGGCAAAAGGAATGAGATTAAAAGGAGAGAGAATAGTTGTGAAATACCAGGTTCTTCATTTTCCTGGGAACTGATTTGTAAGCGCTGCTTTTCCTCCAGTGGCATGGCTCATTTTCCTAATAGTGAAGCATCATTGCCCTCAAAATTAAAATGCAGGGTAAAGGAAACATGGGAAACTTTAACCAGTTGGATAGCTTCAGATCTTTAGTTTGGTTTTTCAGAATCAGGTGACTAAGGCTCTTGAGATTATATATTTAAGTGAATATACTTACTTCAAGGAAATCTAGAGCGTGGAATTTAAATGCTTTTCCTCTGTTCAAAGGCACTTTAGCTGTCATGTTTGTAGGGATCATGTACTTCAGAAAAATAGTTGTAATAATGTTGTGTCAGCTCAGAGTCTTCCTATCTTTAGTATAAATTTTTCATGTAGCTGTAACCCAAGACCTTTAGGCATAAATGCATTCTTTTATCACAAAATTGGGTATTGTTCGAATTAGCACAGTGCATCTCAGAGGTTCATAATTTTTTTTTTTATGGACTTTATATACAAGCAAAGAGGAAAATGATATTAAAAACCATTGGGAGTGAATTTTTATATTTGAGGATTGTAATGGGGATTAAGGTCAAATATTACCCACTGAAACAGTTGTCTGGAACTCAAATGAGTATCCACACAAAGATGTATTGGTTAATACCTAAAAAGCTAGTTGCTCTTCAGTGTCTTGACTTCTGCTCAATATTTATCTATTGGTAATTTCACTTAGTACAAAATAAAATAACCTTTTTATCATTACTAAGATTTGATTCATGGAATTGATCATAGTGATCAGCCCCAGTTACTTTGGGGAAGGCTGGAGGAGCTCAGCAGTAGGCAGTTTTGCTTTTGCTTTTGAAATATGCAGTCTTGAAATATGAAGTCAGAAATACGAAGTCTTGAAATATGATATAGAAGGTGGCTGATATCACTCAGGATGTTACTGGGGTGTTTTAACCATGTTTAAAGAAGTACTAACAGAGTGTCATCTTTTCAGCTTCCAAAGGCCCCTATTAGTCCTTGTTGACAGAAACATAGATTTAGCAACTCCTCTACATCATACTTGGACATATCAAGCTTTAGTGCATGATGTTCTGGTAAGGATAAATCTGATTTTGTTACCACAACTGCTTTTTCACTCAGTTTGTTGTTAAACTTATTACCAGATTCCCTCTTACACCAAAATCTCTTTTGTCTGATTTATTTGGAAGTTGTTTTAGTAAAGAACAACTTGGAAGATTTTCTCTAGAAGGTTTACTTAGCAGTAGTTTCTAAAATATTTACAAATTTGAAATCTTGGTGTCATCAAAAGATAGCTAATTCAACAATCCTGGGCTTTTCTTCAGTAGCTCATGATCTGTATGTTATGTAATATCCAAACTCCATTAAGTGCAATTCAATTTTGAAAAATAAATGCTTTTAATGTGTTTTAAAACCAGTTTTGGTTTTAGTTTGAACTTCTAAAAATACTTTTTCCTGTTTTTGTCCACAAGGTGGTGTATGTGTTCAGTGCAGAGTGGTATACGATTCTACTGTAAAGGAATGTAAAACAGATTTTTAAAAAATTTTTGGAAATTTACATAGCCTTAAGCTGCCTTTATTTCCTTAAGTTTATTTTATAAAACTAATAGTAGAAATCTGCTTGAATGATACCTGTTTACCTCAGATTTGTGCATTTTGTGTATCAGTGTGAAGTAAATAATTAAAAAAAAAAAAGAGCAAGAGTAATTAGTATCTGGAGGCTTTCTTTGTACTGAGAGTTATTTCTGAAAATCATTTCAATATCTAGCTTTGAGAGTTATTTTGGATTTATTATTGAGACTGTTAGAGGCATCCATGAAATATGCACATGCACGTATGTGTTGATGTACAAAGTTGATGGTGAACTGTATATTCACACATAGAGTGTCGGGAAACTTGCATTGCTATGATGAAAATATTTCAGCACTAATGGAATGTTTTAGGGCACTTGTAAATTTTTTTATATGTAATTAATTCATTATCACAAGTCCTTTCCTCTTAAACTTAAGGGTGCTTTATACAAATAAACAGTTTTTGGCCTAGTTTCTTCAGGAAGGCGTATCTGAAAAACCACAGTTTACACTAAGTTTTCTCTAGTAGGTGTTGAACTGGCTGGAGGCTTGCAGGTAGAAGGATTGAATTTCTGCAGGTTTCTTTCTAAAGTAGTGTTGGGTGGCCTCAGGCATGAGTTGGGGTGGGACTTCAGTTCATCAAATGCAGCATGATCAAAGATGTACTGGAAGCTGAGGACAACTAGTGCTGCAGATATGGTGGGGCATCAGAATAACACCAGAAGACTTACTCAAAGATCATTGTATATTTATCTTTACTGCTTCAGGCTTCAGTAGTTTCTCTGGAACAACTTGTTGCATCTTAAAAGTATACAGGATTATGAATTTTTTTAGTGAAATTGTAACCAGGTGGTCTGTGGTTCCGTGACAAGGGCAGAAGTTTAATTTCAAAACTAGTCAAGTTATTCACCTTAAAGGCAAGCCTGCTAAACTCTTCCCATACTGAGCATAATATTTCATGAAATAACTGCAGTAGTTTTTTAAGAGGCCATAAATTGTAACCATGAAAGTGTTACCAGGATATTGATTATGTAAACTATACTTTCAAAACTAATCGGTTTTTGTTTAAGGTCTCAGTTGCAATAGTCCAGGAATTCTGTGCAGTGTTGAACTACGCAGGCACGAAGTTGAGTGCTGCATCCATTGAGATTATAACCATGCTGTTTCTATACATAAATAGGCTTACATGAAGAGATTCCTATTTCTAAATAAAAGACCTTTCATCAGTGGATACAAAAAAATGGGAGGCAGGGATAGAAAGCCTTGTAAGGACAAAATGGAGAGTTGAAAGGAAGAACACTAATCAATAAGAATTATTTTAGGAAAACTTGTAAATGCCAAAACTAACTTGAAAACTGAGGTCACTGGTGAGTCAAAATGAGCCAAAACATAGATCTCCATTAAAAATTATAGCTAAATTTGCAATCAAATTCATTCCTTCCTCTTCAAGTTTTTATCAAATATGTATACTTGAAAACTACTAATTTTTTGCTGAAACATTAAACACCTCTTGTAAGGTGAGGTTTGTTCTCATCAACTGCATGTCTTCGAGTGGCTGCTTGGTTTTGTTTCTATTCTGGCATGGATCATTTGTAGTATTTATGTCCCTGCCAAGGGATAACTAGAAACATTTTAAAACTTTGTTTGACAGTTTCACTCACAGTGATGTATTTCTGTAGACTTTAATGAAAATAATAAAGTGTAGTTTTATTTCTGGAAAAAATATCTATTCCAGAAGGTTCGTAACAGATTCTGTGTGGTTGAATATCTGACTATCATTATTTGCCAAGCAAAGAGCACTTTTGAAGTTTTAAATGTTCTTGAAAAGGGCTAGGACAAAGTCAGCAAGTGGAATACGTGTTCTTACTCTTTGTTGAAAACCAAAGAGAGTAAGTAAGCTGCAGAAAATACAGAGCAGTCTTCACCAGAGGGTGCAAGAACTAGAAGACCCACAGGGAGCAGTGTGGTGAGATGTGAGCATAATTGTGTCCTCTAGCAAAGACATGTAGTTTCTATGTTCGTGCATCTATGAAAGAAGAAAAACTGTGGAAAAATAACAGCTTTGTTGCAAAGTTTTGCTTTATGATGCATTCAGTATTTTACTAGTGCTTAAAAAGTTAGGGAAAGAGATGTGAGGGTGTAGCTAAATAGTCCTCACAGTGAATAATCCTGTTGCTGATGTCATCAGCTTCTTGGCAGCTTTGATACATATGTTGTAGTTATGGAAGCAAACTTCAGCCTTAGAAACACTTTTTGTCTGCAACATAAAAACTCCAAAGTTTTGGAGAGCTGTTAGAGCACAGTCTTTTCTAAATAACTAATTTTCTATGCAGACAACAATGTTCAAAGTTCAGTGTCAGAAGACTGCTTGCATATGAAATAATCAAATGTCTTTGCTTAACGTTTGTTGCCTTGTTTAGTGTTGAACTGATCATGATTCAGTAACTGAGTAATTTTGGAGTTCCTATATTGCTGTTGTTATTATCTAGTTAACTAGTAAACTCTTTCCTGCCTTCTTATGAAGTTCTAATAAATGAGCTGTGTTGATATTTTTTAAAAAACATTCTAGAAGATATTTTGTTGAGTATAAAAGACTGAATAAACAATTAAACTGTCAAATATTTACATAAGATTCCTCTTTATTTTAGGATTTCCATTTGAATAGAGTTAACTTGGAAGAATCAACAGGAACAGAAAGTTCTCCAGCAGGTGCTAGACCTAAGAAAAAAAATAGGAAGTCCTATGATTTAACTGCATCTGATAAATTCTGGCAAAAGCATAAGGGCAGGTAAGCTGTAAAGGTATACAGTTTATATTAATTTAGTCAATATAAATTCTAAATATTCTTCATATATGGTAGTCCTGTTTTTAAGCATATTTGAAAATATTTTCTAGTTTGGGGGCTTTTTTTGACATGCATTGGGTCTGTCTGAAATGGAGTTCATTTCCCCATAATAGCCCTCACAGTGCTGTGCTTTGCATTGGTAGCTAGAAGGGTGTGGATAACACTCCAGAGTTTTGGGCACTGCTGAGCAACGCTCCAGCAGCATCAGCACTGTCTCCCCAGCACTGCCTCTCACCAGCAGGCTGAGGGCGGGCAACATCTTGGTGGGGGACATAGCCAGGGCAGCCCACCCAAACTACCCAGAGAGATACTCCGTACCGTACCGTACCATACCATACCATACCATGTGTACCGTACCGTACTGTACCATACTGTATCATACCATCTCATGCCATACCATTCTATACCATTCCATGTTGCTTTGAGTTTTGCAGTGTTTTCTTTCTGTAACATTTTCTCATACTTTTTCTGTAAACATGGCCATAGTTTCTTAGCAACTATCTAAGCTTTTCCTGTGTTTATAATTCCAGTATACTAGGTGAAAGAATATGATAAACAGATACTTTAACCAGTGGAATTAAGAAGTGTTGATTTCTACCTCCAATCCACGGTGATTTGTAAAAACATATAAATAAAGGCAGAAGGTTCTGCCCTCGCTCTCTTTCTGCCCTTTCCGTCTGCCGTCTCGGTGTAGTCCTTTATTTAGCTCTCCTTAGGGCTCCTCGGCGTAGTTAGCCGGCCTGACCCAGTGCTACAGTTCCATAACGCTGTTCAGCAATAAAAGCTAAGAGAAAGGAGGAGGAAGGGTGTGGCATTCAATGGGGTTATTTTAAATGTTTGTCTTCTGGAGCAACCACTCTGCCTACTGAAGCTCTGCTTCCTGGGAAATGGCAAGACATTGTCTGCTGGTGGGAAGTAGAGAATAAAACCTTTTGTTTTGCTTTGCTTTTCACACATCAGCTTTCCTTTTTTTCAACTTCCTGTATCCTGATCCATGACTTTGGGGGCTTTTTCTACCTTGCTTTCTCCCTGCCCAGTCTTGCTGAGGAGAGAAGTGATAGAGTCACTTGGTGACCACCTGGCATCCAGCCAGGGTCAACCCACCACACATGGAGAGATCATTGCCAGTATTCATTGTCCATGACGTTTGTCTATTAGCTCTTTGTTACAGAACTCAAAATTGTTCTTAGCAAAATTACATAGAATTATTGAAAGCAGTGAATAAACCTTAGAAAGTTTAAATAAACCTACAGTAAGGTGTCATTATTTTCAGTGATTTGATACTGCTGCATGATTTGTGTGTTGTTATTTCCAAAAAGGTTTTCATTGTCTGGTTCTAGTATTTCAGTTTGTTGATTAACTGAGCCTAATGCAGAGTATTGCATTAGTCCTTTTCCAGAGGTGGCTGAGTCTGTTCAGCAAGAACTGGAATCTTACAGAGCCCAAGAAGATGAAGTCAAAAGACTTAAAAGTATCATGGTAAGTTTTATCACATGTATGTGTTTTATGTAAAGCATAATAGTGCTTGTAGAGAAGCTTAGCTCACCCTGTCATCCCATGGACAAAACTTTTCAGAACATGCTGAATTTTAGGCATAATATGATCTTATAAGTAGGACTAGAAGTACCATATTTCATGAGAAGTTTCAATTTCTTGTTCATTGGTGATACAATTACATAGCTTCCATAGTAACTGAAAAATGCATTTATACCATTGACATTAATACATTAAATGGCATTAATACCATTATGAGAAAATAGATTCTAAATGTACTGACTGTATCTGCATGTGTGATATTTGTGTTTATTATGACTATTTTTATTCCTCTTTTCAAACCCTTCCTCAAAACCCAGGGTATAGAAGGGGAGGATGAAGGAGCAATAAGTATGCTTTCAGATAATACAGCTAAGCTAACTTCAGCTGTCAGGTAAGAAGTCAATAATGCATTATTGTTTAATTAACTGTGAACCATTTCTGATTTTTTCTGTCATTGTACTTTCAGTATTCTTTGAAATAAATGTCTTTAAATATAAGCTGTTCAGCTGTATAACATAGTTTAAATGCTTTATAATTGCGGTAGAGTTAAATGCAATGTCTTAAACCAGTGCTTGCGTATGTAACTTCCACATTGTGTGTGACTTTGGAGTGTTTCCTCAGCAAGGATGAGTAATCTAAGTGCATCTTAGATTTGCTTGCAGTCTTCCACCAAAACCCCCAACCTCTACATTCTTTCATTAAAAATAATTTGTGGAATCCCCTTCTTCAGGTATCTGCTTGCTTTGCACAGTGTGTAATTAATTACATTTTGATTCATGTATTTAGTGTAACATCTGTTGGCAAGATTATAGTCACTAAGAACTCTGAGAATTTACTCCCCTACTTTTGGAGACCAAACCACCATGGATGACAGTGAAAGTCTGAGACTTAGGCTTCTTTCTCATTGTGAATTTGTTTTTCATTCCACTGATGCCTTCAAGAAGGGACATATATAGTTTACTGCCTTAATCACTAAGACCTAATGAGAAGGAAGAAGAAACATTAATTATTCTGTGGATAAATGGGGTGATATGCCCTGTATCCTGTGAAATCCAGGATGCCTGCATTAGTTCGTTATCGCTTAGTGAGTTTGAAAAGTTGTTTTGTATGCTACGCCCTGGTTAGAATTTCATTGAAATCACAAAGGATGTGTGATCAGACGGTTTCCAAAAAGCAAGCAGTTATCTCCAGGCTCCCCCTATAAATTTATACTTCTCAAGATACTGGTTTTCAAGTCAAGGCATTGACTCTAATCTTTAGAATTTTGCTGAGAAGTCCAGATACCATTAAGATCTTCCATTTAGGCATGTTTCTGCTGCAAGAATTGAACTAGGTTCAATTGCTGTTCTGTTGCCTGTTTCCTGAAGGTTATCTTTTTCCTGGCTTTACAACTACAAGAAAACTTTGAAGTATCTTGGCAATTAGAAACCAGAGTTTCTAACATTGAGGATCTCCTGTGTTTTGCTTTTCCTGTTTTTTTTGAAATGCAGTCCTTTACAAAGGCAGTACTAGTCACCTTCCAGCTGTAAGGGCATTAATGGTCAATCATCATAGGTAACATTGATTTTATAGTTGCTTAAAGAAGGAAAGGAAGTAGGGCTACTTAACTTCTGGTTCTTCAGGACACTGACTAGTGTCATTAAGTGCCTGATTATCTGCTCATTATTAAACTAAGACACTGACTGTCCAGGGTGCTTTTGGTTGTGAATGTGTATAGATGCTGAGAAGTCTTTTATAAATGTGATTGCCAAGTGCCAGCAGTGAAAATCATGTAGATCATAACACCTTAAGTAGCAATTTTTCTATAAAGTAAACTTAACTATTCCGTTTCCCATTTCACAAAAGACAAGATTTAAATCATGAATCCTGCATAGAGAATTGTGTTCTATGCAAAAGCAGCTGTGACAAATTCCAGGATATCCAGAGGTTCTGTATTTATTTGACAGATACTGTTATTTAATGTAATTTTATAATTATTTTATATTCTTTGACAGGTATTATTATTTGACAGATATTGACACTTTTGTATATACCAGAAATAAACTAAATGTAGTAGATAATTTGTTCAGGTTAGCAGGGCACATATCTATTGCTGATCGCAAGCTTTCAGTGGGAATATTGAATTACCCACATAATGTATATTTTTTGCTAGTCAAGGTAGAAACACATATATTACATGTGACTAATGTTCTTCTGTTATGTTATTCTGTTAGGGTTATGAGAATCATTCCATCTATAAGTTGTCATTTTTTAGTTCCAATCCTATTCTGTAACTTTAGATTTTAATAGCCTTTAAAGGTCTTTTCCAACCCTTGTAGACTCTTCTATAATTCTATAAATGTTCTAGTACCTGCTGTATAAAGTACACAATTCAACTAACAGTGCAAATCAGCAGGTTAGTTTGTATGTAATCTCTTCAGCTCTCTTCCAGAACTTCTGGAAAAGAAGAGGCTCATTGATCTTCATACGAATGTTGCAACAGCTGTTTTGGAGCATATAAAGGTACAATTGCTCTCTAACTTAAGTTTTCTGTCAGTAGTACTCTAACTGAAGGAATAGATTTGAGACAGTGAAGATAAGAAAGTGAGTCTTCTCAATGATGCTACTTTTTCAGAATTCACTGTGTAGCATTACTTAGTGTTGAAGGGTGAGAAAGAATGAATTTTGAATGCCTCTGCATGGAAAGCAAGGAACACCTGGTTTCTTGTTATCATAATTTAATAGTATACTCTTTTTTTTTAGTGGTGGCCACAACTGTGAGTTGAAGTCTGTCTAAAATGAGTTTGTGATGGAAGTGTTTTGTTTATTTTCGAGATGTGCCATGGCAAGTCATGACGTTAGTCTAAGCAATCTTCTGTTCTGTATGTATTTATCAGAAGGGCACTGTTGACTGCTCACCAGCAAAACTCATACCCAGAGATGTGGCAATACTGATGCAAGTTACTGAAGTGGTCTTTCCAGCAGGGTCTGTGTTAGATGTCCTGTGCATAATTTAAGCATTTCAGTAGAGTGTTTATCCTCTTTTCTGTTTTAAGTCTGCTGCTTAATGGTTACAAAGAATGTAACATCTGTCCTCAGTTATTATTACAACTGAATTTTTTCAAAGTACTATATATGAACAAAGGATTAATTCTGAAATTTAATGAATAAATTAATTTTGCATATTTATAAAGTTGGAGAAGAGATAATAAGTGTCTCTCTGTGCTTAGCTCATTACTGTAGGGCCTAGTTTATGGGCTTTTACACTATTATCTATGTCATTTTTTTATATCTGACAATTAAAAGCAGAACATTAATACCACTGGAAAAAGAATTGAAGTCAACAATATTGGTATTTCAATGCCTTGTCTGTAAATTCACTTTTCTAAGAAAGATACTGGCATTATAAGGGCAGGCCTAGAGCAGTAGTATTCTGTATAGGATTTGTTGGTTGGAAAACAAGCTTCAGAGCAAGATGTAGAATGGCAGTAGCATCAGTTTTGCTTTCCAATGTCCTGTTGGCAGCGGACTGGAGTCAGGTGCGTTAGAGGATAGCAACACACTTGGTTACCCAGAGGTGGAAGGAATTGCCTTATACAGGCACTCAGCCAGCCCTTGGCTTGCTGCTCAGACAGGGAGCCTGCTATTAGGGAGTTCCCTAGGAGTGATGAGCCATTCCTCCATGGTTCTTCATTCTGGTAGTGCAAAGTGCTCAGGCTCTTTACCTTCTTATTGTCTAACGGTCAAAGAAAATTGTGAGACAAATGGCCACACAGTTTCTTCAATATATTGGTATGTGCATCTCTGTCATCTTTTCTTTTGATATAGAAAGCATCAGCTTTCAGATATTTAGGAAATTGTCTTAAACTAATGCAGATGCTCTAGGTGTTTTTTCTGTTGAAATTTGCCTATTTAACTGAATCAATGTAAAGTTTATTCCAACTGCTTTTCTCTGACCATTTTCTCCTCTCTTTTCACTCTCCATTGTTAGAAAAAGTATCTTTCTATCTTGAGCTGTGCAGTTTTAGTATGCAGGACATTATGCCACCTAATGGATTCCTCAAAAATACTCTCAAAAAGGGCAGCGTCAAGAAATTCTGATGACTCCTTGACTCTGTGGTTAATAGGTTTTATATACAGTTAAATAATGAAACCAGATTAGGATAAGACAGAATTTTTTTTGCAAGTGCTGTGTGGTCATGAGGAGCTAGTGATGCTGCACTATGCTCTTCTTCAGGTTACTCTATTTTACTTGTAAAATAATCAGGAAGTGCATTCATACTTTAAAATAGACTATTTGCATTATCCATTATGGTTTTTTACTATATTAATTATTTGAGCATTTTTCTTCACTGCATATATTAGGATCTATGCAAAGAATGCAATGACATGTGCTTTAGATGTATTAAGTGAATTTAGTTTTTCCTGTGGTCATATTTTAATGTTCAGTTTACAGCTGCTTTCCACATTCTCTTGGATGATTTTCTAAGACACAGCAAGAGGAAACCAGAAATTAATCACATACTTAGGGGTCCTGGCAGATTTTTGGCTAAAGTGTTTAGTGGAATAATGGAAAGTATGCATCACTTTTTCATGAAGCAAACCATCAAGTATTTATTGTCAGTGCTTAGAACAAATGAATCCTTGTTTTGCATTTATTGGTTTTTCCTCTGCTGAAGCTGGTGACTGAAGGTCTGGACCCAACAGATAGGACATTTAGAGCCAGAATTACCTACCTATCTGCTTTAGAGTTTCAAGTAATGCTTATCTTTACCTGTCTTTCTAATATGAATAGTATTAGTGAAATATGTTAAATCATGAATATAAAAAGATGTACAAATATTCTAAAATAACAGGTGAGGGAGTAGATGCTAGAATTCTACACATATGAATTTAAGTGGCAGATTTTTATGTAAATTGTTATCTGTCTAAAATTACTTACATTTGTTTGGTTTAGGGTTTTTTTAGTTCCTACATAATTTTATTATGTATCTCTACTTTTGCTTTATCCCAAGGTCTGATACTTTGAATGATCTCATAACTGGGATCACCTTAATTGGGATTGACAATGGCCTTTCAAATTTTCAAATTCATATTTTTTAAAGGAGTTTCACTATTTTGACTGTTCTCTTTTAAATAATATTACATTTTTGTCTTACACCATGTAAAGCGAAACGGTATGTGCTTATGAAATACATGTATCACAGTGGACCAGTCTGTTTTTCTGTAGTTCAGAGCTGATAATTCAGTAACCTTCTATTAGAAACAGCTTTTTCTGAGTTCAGTTACAGTGACCTTCCTATCATCATTCTGTGCAGTTCAATGAAAGGGAATTGGCTGTGACTGCCACTTCCAGCCTTCTTCCAGAGTTTCTCTTCCTCTTGATAGGAGCACACTATAATTACCTGACCAGCCTCCCTCATTCTGGAGGCAGTTATTTCGGGTTGTTTTCTGTCAGCATCTTCGAGAAAGATCTCAAATAGTTTCTTAGAAAATGTCTTCTCTCTTCTGTATATTCTCTCTCTCTCTAAAATTGAGAACTTTTGCAGTGTAAAGAGGGTAGAAGAGCTTCCAGCAAGTCTTTACAAAAATGGTCATGCTTCCACTTATTTGCTTTAAAAAGAAGAAATTTTGTGTTAATTTTGGAGTACAGCACTCAAGTAGACTTTCCCATGCACTTCAGTAATTTTTCCTAAAATAAGTTTTGGCTTACAAACAGCCTGTTCCTAAAGATGATAAGTTGAAAGCTTTCACAAATTTATTTTTTTTTAAAAGAGCAAGCTGAAGTGTGGCTCTTTAACCGCAATACAGAATCCTGTCCCTGAAATGGCAGCCAGAAAGGTCTCTTGTGATTTACTAAAATATGGA
>VYZT01050690.1:0-70265 GCA_013400735.1 Pomatostomus ruficeps | reverse complement strand
GCCTCTGATCAGGCATCACCTGCCTGAAGCAGAAAGAAGGCCCTGAAATGTATATTTTTCTCTGTTTTGCGTTTCCTTTTTCCCTCCAATCCCTGTCTGTGGTCAGTTACTCTGTGAGTTGATTTTCTCCTCCCCACCTCATGCCACGAGGTTCGATGCTGGAGCAGGCAGAGTCCTCGCTGTCCTCTGCATGCAGCTTGTGTCTCATTCCAGAGGTGCTCAAAGCCTCCCGTTTGTCCTTATCAGACTTAATTTGGACAAAAATGCCACAGATTAGACCTCTCTTGCAGGACTTGGTTGTCAAATAGTTTTAAATCACCAACCAATTTGTCACTTTACTTTTGATTCTTGGAAAATCCACGCTGAGCTTTAGAAGCCAGCGAGTCTGGGGATTTTCACACGTTATTACTTCTTGTGCAGGAGGAAACCCAGAGCTGGGGAAAATCTGAGGCTATTAGGAATTTCTTGAGCTCTTTCTGCGTTTCCTTGCTGATCCCAGGTAAGAAGCATCCAGCTGAAGCTGAGGCAGGTGTTCAAGGAGAAAGGGGGGGTGACTGGAAATATTTCCTAAGGGCAAAGTTGGTGCTAAGCAGGAGGATTCCTGTGTCCCAAGGGATGTCTCGCTGTGAGCTGCTGGAGCCCTGCTCAGTGGGAGCAGCAGTGGGAGAGGGAGGGAAACATTACCTCGCAATAATCAGGGGTATGAAAATGAGTGGGTGTTTGCTGTGCAAGCCTCGTTTGAGTGACTTTCCTCTCAAAGCAGATTTGACAAGCCCAGAGGATGGTGTTACACACGAGAGATTCTGTTGGCTTCCTGAGCAGCGATTTGCAGCTGCTGCCAGAGACCCAGCAGGCTCTGGGCAGGGAAAATTCCTTCCATGTGCTGGTGTCAGGTCCTGGACCACAGAACACGGCAGAGACTGGGAACTGCTCCTCTGCAAGGGTTTGGTGGCTCCTGTGCTCAGCTGGTTTAGTGTCATGCTCAGGAGTGAGGTGTGTCTGGGCTGAGCAGCGGTTTTTGACCACTAGGAAATACAGCAAGGGTGTTATATCAGGTTGATATAATACCCTTGCCCTAATTCATTGATACAGTCACGTTTCTTTGCAAGTAAAATAAAATAAAATAAAATAAAATAAACAAAACCAGAATAAATGGCAATTTACCCACAGCCTTTCAATGGTGAGGCTGAGGCAGGGGTTCTAGAGCAGCCCTCCAAACCTCAGTCAGTGTGCTCTTCAGGGAAGAGAAAGGATTCTTCAGCAGAAAATAGTGTTTGTTTCTGCCTTTTCTCCATGAATACTAACCTGATTTCCTGAACAATGACCTGACCTGCTGGGGGAGGTGAAGCTGCTCCATGGATGGCAGCCACTCCTGGGCTTGGATAATGTGGGGTGTCACTGATGGCTGCCTTCCTGGACTTATATACCCAATTAAAAATCTTTAATTTTTAATTACTGTCTCACTAATGCTTTACTGATGGTTAAAGAACAATTAGAGCATTTTCCCCCCAAATCTGGTGGGAGTAAGCAAAGAACTCAGTGAGGAAAACTCTGTGTGAAGTAAATTAATAAAAAAGTTGATGGTGGCGAACAGGAAACAACTCCACTGGTCAGGCCAGGAACAGTCCAGGCTGTATCGAAGCCTCTCAAATTCTGAAAACTGAATTTATCACAAGATGCTTTAGTGCAAAGAACATCAGGAACAAACAAGCCTGAGCTCTTGCTTCATTTCTGCCCATAGAGCCCTGGAGTTTTTTAAGGACAGGGTTTAAGCAGTTACCTCAAGGAAATCCTGAGCTCTATCCTGCATTTTGGCCCAAATCCAGGAGCACAGACGCACAGAAGGTGTGCATGGCAGTGACCATGTGTATTATCTTCCCTTTTATGGGGATTTTGTGGCTCAGCTCGGGTGGGACAAAGCTCCCCAGCCCCTCTAGGGGTGCTGAGGCATTGTTAGAAGGGGCTCCCACGCCGACTGTCAGCACGCTGAAGAGGCTGAGCTTCAGCTGATACCCAATTAGCTGATTATCCCAAAGGGAATTGAAAATGAAGGTTATCTTTCAACTTGTGATGAGCTTCCAAATAAATATTCAACATGCATTTAATAAGACAGTTTTATGCATTATTTAAGTATCAATTGATGGGTAGAAGACGAAAGACAACGCTACTGATGCTGAGGTTTGAAAGGCAACAGCAGAAATCTGGTGAATGAGGTCTTAAAGGAGATTTGCATCTCTCATTTCACTGGAATATTATTTACACAGTAATCATGAAAAGAATTTCAGTGAGAATTCATTTCTGCAGTTTGGTTGGTTGGGATTTTTTGTTTTTAGAACACAAATAGCAAGGGCACAAGATGAGAGAACAGGGGGATGTCAAGGCAAAGGTGCTCCAGCCTCCACCTCAGGGCAAGCTCAGCTCTGCTGGGGCCAGGGTGGAGTTTTTCTCTTGGAGTTTCATGCCTGGGTCAGACAGAAGGGCTGGGTCATGCCATCGTTCATATTTCTGGATGAATCTTTTCCCCTGAACTTGGAGTGTTCCATTCTTCTCTCGTTTCTGCTGCATTTCAGGATGGAGGTTGCTGGGGCAGAACTCCTCTGTGAGGACTGAAACTGCTGCTGAAGGACAGCCCAGCTCCTCGGGGGAGTTTTCAGTGTTGCGGAAGGAAGTCTGGGCTGCTGCCTCGTTCAGGCTGTTGGTGGATTGATCGTGCTGGGTGTGATGCCTGATCAGAGGCTCCCTAGAGCAGAGGCCAGACAGGATTCAGAGAATAAACTGGGGATTTATTGCAGGGCCTTCAATAGGGACACCTCGGGCACTCAGAGCCTCTCCGGGAGAGGCCACACCCAAGCTGGACCCCGGGGCACCAGTTTGCTGCACTTGGATCAGTTTGGATCCATTCCCAGATCAGGGTTAATCCTCCAATTAAAGCTTCAGGTGATGATGGAATTTACCCCAAGTCTGTCCCCCCTTTTAGAGCTTTAGTTCACATACTTTGGGGCCTGGGACAACGAGGTGTCCTTGAGTGCAGCCTGGAGAGGATTTGTTGTGTCTGAGCAGGATGGGAGAACAGGAGCTCCCAGCGCGTGGGGAGTTTGAGAGTTCCACACTAAAGCAGGGCAGGAGCTGAAAAATGTAAAAGTTAAATCTTAAGGTATCAGTTGCAGAGCAGCAAAGTGCCCTGTCCACGTGGAGAAACCGTGTCTGGCTGGGGGCTGCCAGGACTCACCTTGAGTCAGGGGTGTCTGGCATTTCTGACAGCAATGCCCATTTGTGAGCTGCACTTTCCCTCCCCTAATATTTTGGCTCCTCCAAAAATATTACCTGAAATTTTGATGATTTATTTTAACTTGGTTAAAATCCCTGTCAGGAACCCAGGCCTGCACCAGCTGTGGTTCCAGAGCTGTGGAACATCATTGCAGCTCTGCTCCTGTGGGATAACCAGAGTGGAAGGAGCTCACAGCCCTGGGAGATGCCACTTGGGTAATTAAATAAACCACTGACCTCTGAGACAGGGCTGAAAACAAGAAAAAGAGGAGGAAAGTGGATTTTCTTTGTGTTTGGGCTGCCCAGTGGGACTCAGCTCCTCCAGGCTCTGTTTTCCCTAACACCCCGTGGTATTCCAAATATTATTTTATGCACTTTTTTTTTTAAAGAAAAGTTGCTAAAACAAAAGGTATTAAAATAAAAACAGAGGGTCTGTCCTGATTTGTGGCACTTTCTTTCTCAGCTCTCTCTTTTAAGTAATTTATTAATCTTGTTGGGATTATTTGTCTTTGCTCTTACAAAATGTTTTTCCCTCCAAAGGAAAAACTGCCAGTGTATTATTAAAGGGAGGTCAGATCCCAATGACCCTTTCCTTGTTGGTTCAATGTTTGCAGAGAAAACATAAGGAGTGGGTTTTGTTAAAAGATGCTGTTGAGAAATAAGGACTTGAGAGTTCAATTTGCCTTTTCCCTTCACTTTTCTGCTTTTCCCTCCCTCTTTCACTCAGTGCAACATGACCTATTTTCTGTATAGATGCATTTTCCCAGTCTAATTTATCTAGTACTGAGTATTTGCATTTTCATTACTTTTAAGAAAGATTGCATCTCCATTTTAATTGAAAAAATCACCTGTTTTATTTGAAATATAAATAATTGTCAAATGTTTTCACTGATGGTTATGGAGATTTGTTTTAAAGCTATTATTTTGCATCTGATATTTTGATGCTTCCTTTAATTTGGTGCACGCAACCATATTTCTTAATATCTTTAAATGATCTCAGGCATATCAAAAAGGTAGATTTTTCAAAACAGCTCTGAACTAGAGCTCTGAATAATTGATTTTTACTTTTAGCTGTTAAACTAAAAAATGTTTCTTAATTTCTTTCTGATAGCACTAAGAGGAAGATTATTCAGCAGAACAAATAGGAGACCCTGAATGTTTTGTTTGATTCATTTTGCATCAGCTGCATGCTCCAAAACCATTTAAATCCTTCCTTAAAAATTAAATGCTGGCAATTTTACTGAAACAAATGCATAGGAAGGAAAAACTTAAAAATTTCGAAATATCTTCAAAATGCTAAGTAGAAACACTTTAAACACTTTTTTCTTTTCTCAGATATGACCATTTTTACCTCCCTTAATGCAGCTTTGGTCTCTTCCTTACCCTGTAGTAGTTACTATGAGATGGATCCTATTTCTAATTACTGTAAGTTCCCAAAATATCATCGCCTCTGGCAGGCGATTCAGCCCTTTTGCCTTTCTCTCATAACCACAGGAATTGGTTATTGGTATATTGGTTATTGGTGTATTGGTTATTATTGGTTACTCCCCTAAATGATTTTATTTGGTGTATTTAAGGGAAGGGACAAACTTGGGCCTGTAGGTGAGCTCTGTTAAGCTCAGCTTACACCGTGCAGAGTTTAACCAGGCCCATTGCGCGTTTGGGGTGTGGATGGGTTGTGCCATGGGGCAGAGGCGTCGGGAAATGCTGGAGCTCCTCAGGGAAAGGCGTTAACACCACGAGGATGCAGATGAGGTGATTGATGAGGGGTCACGGACTTCACAAGATGGTGCTGTGCAAAGACGTTTATTGCGCACTGAAAAATCCTTATACCCCATCACACTCTCCTGGGGTGATTTCTTGCTCTGTATTTCCCTATCATCTGCTCATGCCCAGGAATGGCTCCTGTAACCTTGAGCTGGCACAGAGAAGTAGCCAGAGAAACCTGGCATGGTTTGGTTTTATCTCTTTGAGATAAAGCACAACGTTTTTTGGGGTTTTTTTCCCTTTTTTTCCCTCAGTAGTCTGTCAAGCTGTGAGTTAGGACAGAGGGGTTTTTTTCCCTTCTTGCTGGGATTGCAGTTTCTTTTGGGTTTTTTCCCCCTCTTTTTGGACTGTTCAGCTTGGTTTTTTTCCCATCCGGAAAATCAAACCCTCTCCGGGGTAGACAGTTGGCAGGACCTTCGCCAGGGGCTGCTGGACCCCCGAACCTTTGGGAGGAGCTGAACCAGAGAAAGGAGAGACTCTAAAATCCCCCATCTTTCCCCACAGCAGAGAAGGTTTACTGTCTAATATTATCGTTTTCTTTCCTTGTGCCTGCGTGCACCTTGCTTGTTGAATAAACAGGGTTGTTTCACTTTCTTCCAAGAAGATTTTCTTTTTGAACCTTGGCTGGGGGCAGGGGCTGAAATTCTGCCTTTTAGAGGACATACCCTTTGGGGAGTCTCCTCCCAAATTTGTCTCAAACCGGGACACACCCAAACAAGAAATAACTCTACACCACAGTGTATCCCAATCACCAATTCTGTGTCACAGGATACACTTCACCTTTGATGAGAACAGGTAAACAATGCCTTTGAAGGTCACAAACAGCATTTGTCACCTCTGACAGCTCCAGCAGGTCACAAACCCACAATGCTCTCCCTGCACTGCCTAGGATGGGTTTCATGAACCAAAGACAGGAGGTCATTCTGGCCTCCAAGGCCTGTTCCTCTGTCACCTCCATTCTGTAACACCACCCAGATGAGTGGATATGAGCAGCCACCCTCACTCAGCTGGAGCTGCTGAGCCAGCACAGGAGGTTCCTCCTCAGAGCCAGTGACCTTGGCAGGGGCAGAGAGGTCAGGCTGTGAAACGTGGTCACAGTGCTGAGGGCTCAGGATGCTCCTAAGGGGCTGTGTGTGTATCAACACCAAAGTTCACTGAGATCTAACGGGCGAATTCCATCCTCTTTTGCTGTTTCTGCTGGGCACCCTGAAATACCGCACTGTGTTTTGTCTGGTGCTGGCAGTTCAGGAGTGGGTGAGCTGATCCTCATAGGAAATGAAGTTCAGACACTTCAAGGCATCTTGGAAAATATTTAGGCACAAGGTGTTGTAGCAAGTTTGCTGCTTATTTTGGAAGAAGGACTAACAGTGTTTTGATTATCTCCGAGCACGCTAAGCTGACTCAGTGCAATGTAATTAATGAGGCCACCTTTCATTAGAGGATGGTGGGAAGAGCTATTGGTAATTACTTCACAGACATCAGAGAAATATTGCTGAAGCAGGAGCTCTGGTGCCCAGATGATGATTGCTCTGCTGCAGGGGCTGCTGCAGCGTGGGGCGAGCAGATGGAGCTGCTGCTGCCTGCCCAGCCTGGGGTCCCCGTGGGCTTTGCTGGCTCAGGGAGCAGAGATTTCCTCACACCAACATAACCCCTGTCCACTGGCGGTGTTCCCTGGGACCTCTGAGGACAACCTGGGCTCAAGCCATTGCTCCTGAGTGAGGATGTGCTCGTTGGACAGTTTTGATCTTTGCAGTGACACGGATGCATTTCAGAAAGTTCTGGAAGGTCATGTAGGGTGTTGAATATGGGGATAAGTGCTGGCTCCCCTTGCTGGCAAACACTGGAGAAAAGCCTGGCTCTTTTACCAACTTGCCTCAACTTCCCCGTAACTGAACTTGCAAGTGGAGTGGCCTGGGAGACTCTTTATTATTTGTTCAGAGACATGGACATAAAAGTGCTGGAAATATCTAAAGCCTTCCCTAGCCTGCCCTGCTGTGAACAGCACACCATAAACTCCTGTCCATTAACCTCAACACTGAGCCCACTAACTCATTTCTGGCTGAAACATCTTTTCTATTCTCGGTCTGAAGAGACCATGAGGTGCACACCCCACCATTACCCTTAACAGCTTCTCTTAATGCCCAGCCTGTGTCTGCAGTTAAACAGCAATTACCCCTGCTGCCCCTGCGGTGGCTGACCTGGGGCTCACTGCAGCTGGCAGCCTGCACTGTGCGGGTCTGGACTCAGCTGGAAGGGTCCTGTGGGGCAGGAGGGAGGTGCTGTGGGTTGAGGGGACAGATGCAGAAGTTTGAGGTGTGAGGGTTGGGTTGCAGGACCCTGACCATGTTTTGAGCCGTGCTCTTAGCGCTGGGTTTGTTGGTGGCTCACTGAGGGCTCAGGCAGGGCTCAGTGCTGCTGCCCCAGGGGATTTCAGGGGCACTGGCAGAGCAGGATGGAATCACATTCAGGGGATTTCAGGGGTGTTGGCAGAGCAAGATGGGATCGCTGGAGCTCTGCAGAGTTCGACCACTCTCTTCTCTGGCTGTGCACGGCTTCAGGGCTGATTCAGCAGCTTCCTGAAGGGTTGCCTCAGTCAAACCAGATGAGAAAGGGTGGTGTTCCCCAGGCTTTGCCTGGCTGCAGGGCTTGTCTTTGTTATCACAAGCTTAAATTCACTCGCAAAATCATCCAGCTTCTTGTTTATCTGCTTCCTTGGGCTCCGTAATTAGAACTGCTGCTAAGACCACCAGCACAGCCCGTGGGGGCACATCGAGGCCCCTCCATGCAGGGATGTTCTCTCAGCAGAGTGGCTCTGGGAGTCAGGGAGGAGATTTGCCTTTCTGGGGACTGAACAAACACAGCGAGGCACAGCCTGCTCCGCGCTCCTGCAGCGCTGCCCGAGCGAAGGGGCAGCAGCCCGCTGGCTCCAGCCAGGAGATCCATATTTCACTGGGGAAAAACTGAGGGGGATATGGTGACAGGGAGCCTGGCAGCTGGAGGCGGTCTCACGAACAGCTTTGGATTGACCATCTCTGTTCTCAGGCTGCGTTTTTCTGGAGCTCGTCATTTTTTAAGGGCATTGATTTTAATGTGTTTTCTTTGGCTGGCGATTTGACACCGAAGGAATTGGCTCCGAGGAGGAATGGCATTCCTTGGATTTTCACCTCAGCATGCCTTGACTGGAAGCTCTAGCTGTCAGTGGTACCCAGAGAGAGCTTTGTTGATGAAAACCGTTCCTTGGACCCCTCTATGCAAGTGCTGAAATAATAATCCATTTGTTTGGAGAATTGTCACCTTCCCCACGGACAGGTGCCATTTTGAGTGAAACCACCCCAAACAGCACACACAGCTCGCAGACCTCGCACAGCCTCATGGCAAAGAAGAGACTTGGGAGTTCCCTGAGGGAGTGGAGGTTGCCAGACATTCGTGAGCTGGTGGATAACTGACATCAGTAATTGTTCACAACTGGCTGCTCATGAAAGCCCGGGAGGAGTGCAGAGACTGGGATTTCCTTCATGGGATCACAGAATCCTTAAAGGCTGGAAAAGCCCTCCAGGGTCACTGAGTCCAAGCATTAACCTGCACTGCCAGAGTCGCCATTAACTGTGTCCTCAGCACCACCCCTACACATTTTCTGAACCCTTCCAGGGACGGTGACTCCGTGGGCAGCCTGTCCCAATGCTGTCCTTCCCACACCCTTCATTTCTGTTGGGTTGGAGTTTGCATCTGAGGCAATCTCAGTGGGGAACACTCTTTGGCAGAGCACAAAGTTTATGACCCTACAAACAGCAGGGTGGCTCCTGCTCTCTCCTTGGGTACACATTGGAGGATAACTCAGCTGTAATGGGATGAGCTGAGGCCTGGAGGGAGAGTCAGGCTCGAAGAGCTCAGGCTGTTTGGCTCGCTGAAAAGGGAGTTTGGAGGCAGTGTGGTGGGTAATGGTTGGTAATCCCCTGCACAGATGTGTAACAGAGGGAAGAAGATCCAGTGGATGGATGTTGAAGTTAGGTTGGAAAGACAACTGTGAAGCAACGCAGTAATTACCCAGTGGAGCAGCTGACCAGGACAAGAGGGAAATTAATTCTAGCTCGGATACTTCACCTCGGAGCTGGATATCTTCCTGGAAGGGATGATCTAGTTCAGCTGTGTCTGAGCTGGATAACATTACACACCAATGGGAAAAACAAACTGAAAAATGTTGTCCTGGATCTTTTCACTCACTGGGCAGCTTTCCCTGGTGTTGCTGAGCTCACCACCGAACAGTTATTTCACCTTTGAAAGGAGCTGCTCTGGCTCTGCACCTTTCAAGTTACTTTAATGGCACTGCAGAGTGCTGGGTCCATTCTCCTTCAGTGGGGAGACCTGGTTACCTCTTGCAAGGCTTTTTTCCTGTAAAACAAAATTATATTGGGACAACTGAAATGTTTCATTTTACCCCAATATTGTGCCTGGGTCTTGGGATTATTTATCTTCCATGTTCAACCGTTTTTCTTTAAAACACGATTGGCAAACAAAACTTTCACTTTGACAGGAAACAGTGAAAAGCCTGGCTCTGAGAATTGGCAAAATGATGGCTGTCAGGTCTGTGCTGGGTATCACCTTCCCTTCCCTCCAGCTGGAGCTGGAGCCTGCTGCTGGAGCTCTGAGCGCAGCGATGCTCTCGAGGGATCTGGCGCCGTGCTCTGTGCTGCAAACTGTTCCAGGCCGGGGAGAAACCCGCGGTGTGTGGGCAGCCTGGGTGGCCATGCAGGTGCCCTCAGTGCCTCCCAGACTCCCAAATGGCCTTGTCTGCTGGGACCAAGCTTTGGGTTCCTGGGCAGGACAGTCTGCAGCCCATGTCACAGGGCAGCAGAGCTGCACACCCACCACCAAAAGCCATTTCTGTGCGTTCCTTGTGGAGTGTTTAACTCCTAAAAGCCAAGGTCGAACGGGGCATAAATCACAATCAAACAGCTGTGCTATAATGTTGCGTTTCCCCTCTTTGTGATACTCTCTCAGTTCATCAGCTGTATAGCTGGGCTCTGTGCCTGATCCTTGCTAAGAGCTGCACAGCTCTGGCAATGCTGGGCAGCTGCCGTGGCTGTCGGAGCAGCTCTGGGCTGCAGCATGGAAGGGTTTGGATAGCACAGTTCCATCTGAGGGGCTGTCCTGTTAATTCTGCTTTATTGGATGGCTCCTGGAAGCAGTTTCCCTGAGCTATCACAAGGGTTTGTAATAAATCTTAATGAGGTACCCCTGCTATGATTAATCATTTGTTTCTCTAGCAGGATCATGGCTCATGTTCCCCAGGGAAGCGGAAAGGAACCTCAAACCCTGCATCAGGGCAGTGTCAGTGCTTACCTAGCTGTTTACTATCCAGCCAGAAAACACTGCAGCAGTCACCCCAAATCCCCAGGATGCGTCTGCTGTTTGTAAAAGTCAGAGTTTGCCGCCCAAGGCAAACAACTGCTCTTGAATGAGCTGCTTTGTGTTAAACCCAGTGATTCTTCCCTCTCCCTGCCTCTCATGTTATAAAGGATCCAGGAGGGATTTGCAACCAAGTCCAGAGGAGAGGTGGCAGAGCCAGAGGTAAATCCCACGGAGCAAACACGGCTTTCGCTGTGTTGGTATCGAATGGCTCTACCTGGGCACTGTGGCCGTTGGGTGAGACTTGGGGGACACAGAAAAGGCAGCAGCTGTCCCGTGTGGGTCTCAGAATCTCAGCTACAGCTGACAGCCAGAGCTGGCCGGTTTCCCAAAGCTGTGTGACACACCGAGCCAGTCCTGCGCCTTTCCCACCGTCCCCTTCCTGTCCACGTTACTCCTCCTGGGTATTTTCTAACACCACTTTTGCTGTCAGCAGTTAGCAGACACATCCCGGTGGAGGAAGATTTCCAGCAGAGGCGGAACGGGAAGCACGAGGTAAATGAGCTTGGAGAAACCTCTGGGAACTGTGAGAAGTGTAAATTAACTTCGTTGCTAATTTTCTTTTCTCTCAACAAAGATGGCAAAATTCCTGAGTGTCAGTCACTGGTGTGATGGATCCTGTCAGAATCATGTCCTTGTGGTCTGGTTGGCCAAGCCAGGGTAATCCTTAAATCATTAATGCATGGTCTCTTGATTAAAACATGGACGTGGTTTGTAACTAATAGAGGTCCTAAAGGAGCAGATCTAAACCCTGCTGAAGTGTACCCAAATCTTTAATTGGCTGCAGTCGACTCTGAATCAAGTCTTGAAGGAACTGTCAATTTGGAACCCTCTAAAAGGGCTGTGCTGGTAAAGTCCAGGTTGGATAAATCTCCCAGGAGAAGAGGTTCAGGTACAGTGATCTGCTCTGATTAGTTAATGGATTCAAGACACCAAATTATCTTAATCCGGGCAATTTTGTGTAATCCTGTAAGTGGGTTAAACATGTAGGATGGAAAGATTCATCCCATTAAACTTGGGGACTTAGCTATGGCATCTGAGGTAGGGAGACATTGCTCTCAGCAGTGGGGAGAGAGAGGAATGGCCAGGGGTGACCTGGGTTTTGGTGGTCTCACTGCTTTGGAAGCTGCTGGCTGAGATTTGGGGCTTCTTTTTGGGGTCACTGCATGAAAATGTCCTATCAGGCCTGGGGACCTGGTTCCACCTCCACAGTTTGGTACCTGTTTTACTTTTGAGACAAACAAGCGGAAGCAGTTGCAGTAACAGACTGAAAGGAACAGGCAGATGTTGCTGTTTCCTGTGGAATAATTCTCATCACCGGCTCCTTGGGTGCCAGGGGAGGAGCTCCTTTGTGACACCTGAGCAGAACTGTGAGGTCAGGCTCAGGAACTCGGTGCGGAACAACGAGGCCAGGACAGAAGAAGGAAAGCCTGTCAGAGCTAAGTCACATCTGCTGAATTGGTGTGGCAGAGCTGCTGCTGAGGCCAGCAAGCCCCAGGCTGAACTTGCAGCCTCACCAGTGTGAGTGGCAGCGTTCCCATCACCTTTCGGGGACAGCGTTTTGCCCCCACGCTTTCTAATGCGCAGCTGGATCCTTCCCAGTGATCCCATTAAGGCTCCTCAGGGAGCTACAGGGAAATTATGTTAAGAAGATAATTACAGGGGAGCCTGGATAAGAAGGCAGGTCAAGAACAATTTGAAGAGTTGGGGAATAACTTCAGTCAGGTGAAGAGGTGTCATGAGGTCTTTATTCCCTCCAAGATGTTTCCTCACTGCCTTGGATGTAACTTCAGCTGCAGCTTTGTATGTGCTGCTCTGTTTTTCACCGACTTCCTGGCACAGAAACCTCTCCTTGCTGTCTGTGTACCAGGTACTGGCAGAGCTGGAGTGAGCTGAGAACAGTTGGATTATAGGGTTTAGAGACAGATGGGACCTTTCCCATTATATTATTTTTTTTTTTTTATGATTAGCTCACGACATAACATGTGAGGCAGTCACGTATTTCATATTCACACAACAAATTATGCATCTCGTATGAAATCGCGCTCGTTTCCTTCTCTGAGATCGAGTATGAATTTCCATCTGGAATACATAATGCGGTTTCCATATGTACAAACAGACACTTGTTACTGGTATCAAAGCAGAAAAGACGTTTTGGATGCTAATGTGCTGTGGAAGTGCCTGCCCAGTGAACGCCTGGGAGCTGTCAGGTGATTCACAGATCCTGTGACAGACACCGAGCTCAGGGGTGGGGTTTGAGCACAGTCAGGCCTTTGAGTTCCTGGTTAAGGAAACAGAATTTAAGACCTCCCATGCTGAAGCAGGGTGCAGTGTCTGAAGTCCAGCCTATCCAGACCTCATGAACAGGAGGTCAAACCTGCTTTTCAAGCTGGAAAATATTTGATTTCTCGTTTTCCAAAGCTCATCTTCCAAAGCTTTCCAAAGCTCCANAAGCTGGAAAATATTTGATTTCTCATTTTCCAAAGCTCATTTTAGGTGGGTGCTGAGCACCTGCTTGTGCACAGGTATGAGGGTGTCCTGGGCAGAGGGCTCAGGTCCGTGTCCTCAGCATTACCCTCCCGTGAGCTGCACCATCCCTATCCTAGCCAGCCCTCCACGAGTGTCTGTCACAAACTGCGGTGGCTCGGTGCTGCAGGACTGGTTTGGCCGTGTCTCGTGGTGGGTTGGCAGCCCTGATGTTTGGTGGTGTGGTGGAGTGACCTTGGCTGGACACCAGGCGCCCACCAAAGCTGCTCCATCCTCAGCTTGGCAGGGGAGAGGAGATATAACAAAACCTTCTGAATCAGGGTAAGGGCAGGAAGAAATCACTCAGCAACTCACTTGACATGGAGGAAATTAATTTAATTTATTGCTAATCGAATCAGAGTAGGATAATGAGAAATTAACCCAAATCTAAAAAATCTTCCCCCACCTCTCCCTTCTTCCTGGGCTCAACTTCAGCCCCAAATTCTCTCATTCTCAGCAGGGGGATGGGGAATGGGTGCTGTGGTCAGTCCACCACATGTTGTCTGTGCCACTCCCCCCTCCTGAGGGGGACGACTCCTCATTGTGTCCCACTGCTCCAGCCCTGGGGTCTCTCCCACGGGACACATTCTTCCATGAACTGCTCCAGCGTGAGTCCCTCAAAGTCTTGCAGTTCTCCATGACCTGCTCCAGTGTGGGTCCCTTCCATGGGGTGCAGTCCTTAAGGAACAGGCTGCTCCACAAGTGTCCCTTTCTTTGTGTCAGTCCTTCAGGAGCAGGGTGCTCCATGTGGGTCCTTTCCATGGGGTGCTGTCCTTCAGGAACAGGCTGCTCCAGATGTGTCCCTTCCTTTGTGTCAGTCCTTCAGGAGCAGGGTGCTCCATGTGGGTCCTTTCCATGGGGTGCTGTCCTTCAGGAACAGGCTGCTCCAGGGTGGGTCCCCTACAGGATCACCAGTCCTGCTCCAGCATAGGCTTCCCACAGGGACAGAGCCTCCTCTGGGCCTTTACCTGCCCTGGCAGGGGCTCCTGCAGGGGCTGCAGGTGGATCTCTGCTCCCCCACGGACTTGCAGGGGCACAGCTGTCCCACCATGGCCTTCCCCACGAGCTGCAGGGGAATCTCAGCTCCTTCCCCTTCTCCTGCCCTGCCCTGGGTGCCTGCAGAGCTGCTCCTCTCACCCATTCTCATTCCTCTCCAGCTGCAGTTCTGCAGGATTTTTTTGTCCCTTCATGAATCTCTTATCCCAGAAGTGCTTCCACTGTCCTTGATGAGTTCGGCCTTGGCCCATGGCGGGTCCATCCTGGAGCCAGCTGGGATTGGCTCACCTGGGCATGGGGGAAGCTTCCAGAAACTTCTCAGAGCACTTCTGTAGCCCCCATCCCACCAAACCCTTTCTGGGCAAGCCCAGCAGCGGTACCTCAGTGATTCAGCATCAGAGCTGAGGCTGGGGAGAGTTTCTGCTGCTCTTGCCTCTGAGCCAGACAGACAGTCTGGCCCTGCCGCGAGACAAAGGTGCCCCGCCACTAATTTAACATCTTAGTTTCTGGTTAGTTTCCATTGCACATAGAACATGTCACACTTTTCACTTTTTTTAGAAAAACTTACCGTATCCTCAAAGCCTGTTGCTGAAGGGTGACTGGATTATTTATTGCGCTGCGCAGTTTTCCGAGGAAATGGAAATGGCATCTGGTCTCCAAATGGAGACCACCTTCCCCCTCCAGGTCTTTAAGAGAACATGACAGTAATTGAGCAATAATGAAATGTTTCGGGAGGAGTGTCGGAAAGTTCAGAGTGCTATGGGGGAGTTATAAATCTGCGCTGATTTTGGCTGGAGGAAGAAATCCCGTTATAAACTTATTGGCTGCTGACACCGCGCTTCCCTCACCTTGCCCAGGATGCAAAGCTCACCTCAACGCTGCCGTTCACTCGCACCTGAGTGGAGGTGCTGCTGTCTCAGGCACAGCTCTGCCTCCTGGGATCAGCAGCAAGGACCAAGCACACACTCTGCTTCCTCTGATGGGCTCTGGCCAGGTCTCAGTGTGTTGATCCTCCTGGGACAAACCTTCTTCCCACCGAGCTGGATTTTGGGTTGCTCATTCCTGCAACATTGCATTCCTGCAACAAGAACCTGAGCCAAACCCTTAGAGGTGCAATTTGTACCTCTCCCTTTTGAAGGAATTTGTCTCAACAAAATATTGAAGCCTTGGACTCCTTTTTCTTCAAACTGGCTTTTGGAAACTTTTATCCATCTTCAGGGTCCTTTGTTCGTTATTTGTGTTGTTTCCAATTTGTGACTATCAGAAAAGATTGCCCTTTTCCTTTCCTCCTGCAAACGATTGGTGGGTTTAGAAATAAATCTGGAGTTTCAATACTCCAAGCTGGGAATCTTTTAGGACTGGAAAGTGTTTCTGACATGTTAAATTCTGCTCTTGGTTTTCAGTGAGTTGCCTCCAGATTTCAGCCTAAAATCTGATGATTTGTCCTAGGAAGTTCTGCAGGCTGTTGGTACAAACAGTGGTGGAAAATGGGCATTTTCAAGTGGTGATTGGTCTCTGTTTTACCTTCCTCCCTCAGGGCTGGATGAAGGGTGTGTTCCCATGGTTGGCAAAGGTGTCTGAGTGGTGGGTTTGTGATGGACACACCACCCTGGGTGAGGACAGACTTCACTTGAACAGATGCGTGGATTTTCAGCATAGACACCCATGTCTGAGATGATTTCAAGGCCTCCATCACCCATGCAGAGAAATAAGCACATGGAAAGTAGGATTTACATGGAAGAAAGGTAGGATTTACATGGTAGGAACTAGGATTTGCATTTACTGCCTAGCTCAGTTGGAGAGGAGAATGCAAATACTGAATACTTTTTCTGAAAAAAAGTATTTCTGATGTGGCGTAGGAACATCAGCAGCCGAGGTTTGTGTCTTGATTAGTTTTTGACATCTTTTGTCATTTCCTGATCCACGTGAAGGACAGCTTGTAGTGGATGTTGACCAGAGTGTTTTTGTTCATATGCAAAATGGCTGATTAAAACCTCCTCACTTGACTGCTTTGCAATCCATCAAATCCATGGTCCTGTAAGGAATGAAAACAGGTCGTCTTGACAAGAGAAGGAAAATAATACAGTGCACCTCTTCCAAACCTGCACTTGGGCATCCTGCATTCAGGCAAAATAACTCAGAAACATGGAAGGGGTCTAAAAACATTGCTCTGACTGAAATATCTTTTCTTCATCTGGCATTGTGGATCCGGTGAACTCCTGTTTCTCCAATCAGTGGTTACAAAACACAGCTAAGTGTCTTTTGGGGTGAGTTGTGTAGGGACCACACATTTAATTAATCGTGGCTACATAGGTCCAAATAAATTTCTGCAAAAAGTGACGTTTTTAAGGAGATCTCATGATAAAATTGCTCAGGAGGCAAAGTTAGGGTTTCCCAGTATCACATTTAATTAACTTAGCCTGACTTTTATAGGGCTTTGTGTTATGCATTTTGGTCTTCAGTAAACAAATAGCAGAAAATTAGAGCGGAGCAACTGCCAATGAGCAGTAAATTTAATTGAAAAATAATGAGTTGCCATGGGGTGCTGTAGGGTTCCACAAAGATAACGTTATTTATCTTGGACAAGCTCCACTTGCATTTGTCAGGATGAGATATATAGATATAAGTGGAACAAAAGGAAAAAAATACGACATTAGCTAGGAAAGGGCTAAGGCCATATTCCTCATCCTGAATTTGGGCTGGAGTTTGGCGGAGTGAAAAACTGATTTCCTGCGCTCTGCGGCAGCTCAGAGCAATTTCCATCCGATGCATCGCTGAGTGAAATGTGGTGTCAGGAAGAGAAGTGACTGGAATTTGTAAGGTCCAGGTGAGCAGGAAGGAAGAAGAACATCAATATCGCAGGAGGGAAGGAGCACATGAAACGGCCTCCGTTCTAATGGTGAAACAAAACCCGGGATCTGAACGCTCCCTCGGCTTTGCACATCTGTTTCCAGGGAAATGGAGTGTCTGGAAAACAGCAGAGAGCCCTTCCATAACGGTGCAGAATTAAGGCAGAAATAAGATGTCTTAATCTTGAGTTAAAAAGATACATTTATAACCCTGGGTTTGTTCCTCTCTGTGAAACCCTTGAAATTCAGAGTGGCTGAGTTGTGAGCAGCAGGAACAGCCTGAACTCGTTCACTGACAGCGTCCACCCGCTGGCAGAGCGAGCAGAGTTACTCTGGATTCTCACCAAGCCCAAGGGTTCTGCCTGGGGACACAGAGAGTGTCCTGGGCATCCCAGTGAGCTGGATGAGCCCCTTTCTCCCTGCACACTATGGAATGTGATGTGGAGCAGCTCCCTTTTCTCAACATCTGCTTTCCAAGCCCATCGTTCCCCAGCACTTCCCGCTATGCGGCAGAACCCACCTTATTTACAGCCTTCCCTTTTGGAGGGCTCAACAGACCCCAAATTTGGCTGACATTTGCAGGTTTCTGCTTTTCATTTCGACCCATTCTTGCTTTATTTTTAGCTGTTATAAAATGACACATGTTTCCATCTTTTAGGTAATGAGATGCTTTCCACTTAATTCAATCACTGGTTAATTTGATCCTCTATTTAATTTGTTCCAAACATCTGGAAGCAAAGTTCCGTATCTTAAGTGTATGTATATATTACATGTACAGCTTCCACCCTTTGCTCTGATCATTCTCCTTCCTCTAAACAAGCCCTATAATTCAATCTTGGGCTACTGGAACTTGCCATTTAATTAATAAGAAAAGCCCGAATCAAAGCAAGCTAGAAGGAAAAGAAAAGGTTTAAGGAATGCATCTTGGTCATAAAAGATGACTGTGACTTAAAGCTGCGTCATGAACTACCTGCTGTTGGCTGATAACTCTGCTAGAGGCTATCAAATCTGTGACAGTGAATTAATGGGAGCAAAAGCTTCTAAGAAAATGTTAAGAATAGATGTGAACAGCCACTTGGTGGAACATAAACCTAAAAATACGGCGTAGCAAAGTTTTATCTGTCACCTCGAGCCTTTGGAACTCGGGAATCAGATGGTGAGGGGATAACACTGCTGCAGGCTGTGCTAAATCTGTGTTGTCTTCAGCGCTGGCAGGAACAGCCACCAGCACTCCATAAAGCTTTGGCTTCCATCCCCAACAGACCCCTGAAAAACCCTCACCCCCACTGTAATCAAAAACTACCTCAGCCTCAGTGCTGACTTCTCTGGGTTCAGAACCAGCAGATCAGCCCATCTGAGCGTCACACCCCGCTGGTGTTTGGGGCTGGGGCTGCTTTTGGCTGGCAGAGCTGTGTGTGCAGGAAGGGACACTCCGAGCAGCAGTTTCACTCAGTGCTCCCCAGTCCCTTGCTCCTGTGCTCACCTAACGGGGTGTGCAGAGGCCAGGGACACCTGGCACAGTGGGGACCTGGCGCTTTCCAGCCCTTGGGCCAGGTGGGTTTGTGCCATGAGGGGCATTTTCAACATCCCAGTTGGAGCACCACGATTCAGGAATCGTTTCAATGGATCCCCACGTTGGGCTGACAGGAAGATGCCAAAAATCTGACCATGGAACTGCCTCATTTTCATGGTGCCTTGCAGGGAACACTGGGTGTGTGCCTGCAGCTGAGCTTGGCTGTGTTTCCCAGTCCAGCAGTCAGCAGTATCGGGATGCCCCTGCGAGGTGCCAGCTGGCAGAGTGCTGGGCATGGAGGAGGCAAAGCCCCTGGGAAACAGCTCCTCCCAGGGCAGCGAGCCCAGCTTTGGGCTCTTCTCCTTTGGGAGGTGAAGGCAAATGAAAGCAGCAGCTCCACGAGTCCCAGGAGCTGCCCCCTCCCCATCTCTGCTGTAAGACCACAAGCAGGCTCCTCACTGCAGAGGGACAGAGGTTCTGTGAGGTCTCTTGGTGGTTTCCCAGGCTGGAAAGGACCCATGGGTGTGGCTGTAGCAGGGCTCCCTGTCCAGGTGTTGCTGCTGCTGGCAAAAGCGTTTTCCTGCCCACAGTTTTGGGTAACTTTCCTCTGCCCTTGGTCTTACCCAGCTGTGGCTGGAATCCCCACAATGGAGGAGACCCTGCAGTGGGGCAGGAAGGGGTGGAATGTTTCAGGGATGATTGCAGTGGCAGGACAGGGGGAATTGGAGGTTGCAGCTGAGAGGAAACCACCCAAAAGCCAAGGGGAGAAGTAACAAAGCCACGATCTGCTCAGCAAGCAGCTAGATGGGCTGGCTGGGGCTCAGTTCCCCCACGAGATGGACACAGTGGTTTTGGTCACTCTCCAGCTGTGGTGTAGGAACAATTTGTCTTAATAAATTGTGGGGAATAATGCAAGAGGACAGAGCTCTCGAGAGGGCACGAGGGCTTTTGTGGGAGCCATGGGATGAATATTAACAAACAGATCATGTTGTTATTGCTTGCTGTTGGTTCGTGACCTGGGCTTCACAGCCATTTGTGGCCTGTGTGCCCCAAACTCTGAGCTGGTGCCTCCTGACTCCCATGGAGCAGTTTCTTTTATGACGTCTCTGGTTTATGTGGTGGGGATCTGTTGCTGTGGCAGTGTGTGGAGGTGAGGTGAGCTGAGCCTGGGGCAGCATGCCGAGAGAGTGAGCAGCAGCATAAGGAAACTCCTGAGCAGGGAAAGACGCTTTTTTCCTCCTTCACAGAAATAAAAACATTATTTATGCTGCTTTCCTGAAGCAAAATGCTTCAGCCTTCCTCCTGGACCGCTGACCCCGTGGATGGGATGATGGCATCAGGACATCTCAGGATGTCCTTGAGAGTTCAGTCTCCAGAGCACAAACCACAGTGATTGGACAAGAGGGAATGGCTTCAAACTGAAAGAGAGCAGATTTAGATTAGATGTTTGAAAGAAATTTTTCCCTGTGAGGGTGGTGAGGCCCTGGCACAGGGTGCTGAGAGAAGCTGTGGTCCAGGGCCTCATTCTGGATCCACCATCACTCCTTGGAGCTCTCCACCACAAATTCAGTAGGTGCAGGATGGGACCCATCACACTCTGAGGCAGTGACCCTCTCTCCTGTCATCTCTCCTGCTCCTCTCTCCTGCCTTCCAGTCCTGCCTCATCTGTTTTCACCTGCATTTAAATCTCCCTCCTCTTCCCACCCTGGTGGAAAGCAAACCTAATAGAAAAAGCAGTGCTAATGATCATGACCCCACTCCTATTTTGTTTCCAATTGGCAGCTCATGCAAGCAGCCCTATTTTCTGTTCTAATAGGAAACTTTATGATGTACCAAATTGCCCTGTAACGGCCTGTGCTGAGTTGCCTCCTGAAAGGTAAATGAGTTTGAAATTTTATTATCGGTTAGTATGACTTCTTTGCCTATTCCATAAAAAGGAGAAGGGGGGTTGCATTAAAGGGACCCCACGGCTGCAGAATGAAGCTGCTGGGAGCCAGATGGTGCCTTTGGAGGGCTGCAGGTGGGAGCAGTGCTGGTCACAGCTGCCTGATCTCGGCTGGTGGCTGTGTCCCCTCCTCATGCTGGCTGTCACCTCCCCGCTGAGCAGAGTGAGGACTCACCTGGGTGCTGATGGGTGGAGAGGACAGCTTGGCAGGGGCAAAGGGGAGGGGTTTGGGGCAGCAAAGCCCGGGGTTATGGAGTGCCACCTCCTGGCTTGATGGGAATTGACTGGGAATCCCACAGCTCCGTACCATCCACAGGGAATGCAGGCAGGCGCTCCTGCTGCCTGTAGGCTGGAATCCAGGCCAGGAATTATCCAGAGGCTGGCAGCAGCAGGATGTGGGACTGTTTAACCCAGAGCTGCTCTCCTGGGCTGGTTAGGGAGAGCTCATTTCCCAGGAAGGGCTTTGTGTTAATTGGAGTGGCTGAGCCCTCACACAACCTGACCTGGGAGCAGCGGGACTCTGGGAAGTCCCACCAGCATTTTCCAATGTGTTTTGCAGGGAAGAAGCATGGGATGTGATCCAGGCGGGGATTAGGCAGGAAATGTTCCATGGGCAGCAGGACATCCACTTTATTTTAGCTGAAATTAGGTGTCTAAATATTCTTCTGGCTTTTCATGGTGGTGACTGCAAACACCGAACTTCAGTCACCTTGGTGTCTGCTGGTATTTGTGTGATTTGTGGGTTTTGTAGCTGGGCCTAGCTGGGGAACTGGAGACTTGGAAGAGCTGGAGCAGGACAGGGGGAGTCCTGCCTGGTAACTGTTTGTCCTGCCCGCAGTACAGCAAGGGCTGATGTTCCTCCCCGAGTTTCTGTCCTGTATCACTCCAAACCAGGTGCTTTCCACCACTGCCTGTAGCCATGGCATTTCCATCAGTTGATGTTGACTCTGATACAGCTGTCAGCAAAACAGGGAGCCATTTATCTAAAAAAAGATTTAAGCTCAGTCCAGTTTTTAAGTTTTTTCTGTTATGCATATTTTTTCAGTAATTAAAAACTGTTTGGAAAACCTGCAGGATGTCTCGATCTCACTAATTATTTTAACAGAAAAAGGAGATCTGTAATGGTTAAAAAAAAAAAAAAAAAAAAAAAAAGTGATTTTGTGAGAAAATGATCATCCACTTTCCACTGCAGTGCTTGGTAAAACCCTGTGATCAAAACCACTGTGCAGAATTTTGCAATAACATTTTCTCTTTGGCTGAACAAATGGCATTTAAAGATGTGTGCTTAGATGGTGACCATCATTGCTGATTATTGTAACTGTATGTATAAGATTGTGATTTTGATGATGATGATGATGATAATGATGATGATGATTGTTTTGCCTGGAACACAGCTCCAGAGCTGGGCAACCCAAGTGGTACCTTCTGCTCCACTCCCTCCCCATCCTGCCTGTGCACCATGAGAGCAGTGAGCTCCAGGACAGTCTCCAATCCTTTAAATAAGGGGAGTTCTATGGATCTATGGTAACTTCTGTTGTTTCCCTGTCTCAGACTGTTGCTGCTGTCTGACAGCAAACCAGACTCCTCGTGCACTTTGTGGCACAGGTACAAGACTGCTGGGTACCCATTTTTTACTGGGTGCTGGTTTTGGTGACCCTGGGTGCCGGGGCTGAGTTACATTGGGGTGGTGCTGGCTGGTGCATGGTGCAGGATGGGTTGGAAATTGGGGCCTGTGGCTTGTTCAGAAGGTCTCTGAAAGGTGACTGAGAACCGGTTCCCAATGGTCCCCAGCTCTGCTCAGAAAGATTTTGGGGTGGCAGGTTGGAAGCTCTTTCTGCCCATGCCTCTGTCTGGCTAATCCCAAAAGAGCCCATGGAAATCAGCTCTCCCTGGAGAAATGGGTAATCCATTTCAGCATGTCTGGTTTGACAGCCCCTGCCTGGCTGGGGCCACCAGCCCACATCTGCCTGACTCAGTGGTTTTGGGAGATGTGGGAATCCTCTGCCTTCTTCAGAGAGAGCCCTCCACACATCTGAGGGGTGCTCTCCTCCTCCAGGGAGACCGGAGGAATCTCACAGCAGAAAGAAATGAAAAGCAGATCCTCAGACTTTTACAATTTAGTGCTGAGAGTGCTGACAGAAAGGGCAATGATTCTTTTGGATTCACTTACTCTCCAGCTTTCAGAGACAAGATTACTCACCCTTTCCCTGTGGAGAGGGCAGAAATGAGCACCAGGCACTCTGACATGATTTGGGCAATTACCCACCCCAGCCTGGCTGTGTAAGGCCAGTGCACATCCTTCTGCAGGGGTGGCTGTGCAGCTCAGACAGATCTGGCAGGGAGCTGGAGCCGCCAAAAGCAGAGCAGTCAGGGAGCAGAGCCCTGCGTGCCCAGCGACGGCTTTGCCCACCCTTAACTCATCCCTTGCCTTGGTCCTTTACACCCACCCACACCCTGCCTTGGTTTCTTTTCAGGCTGCCTGCTTATTACACGTGGGTGAGATCTGCTCATGCTGTACTCTTTATTGGTCCAACACTGAGGTCAGGCAGGTTGGATTTCTTTCCCGAGTGCTTTTATAATATTTGTGTTAGCTGGGCAGCTAAGTGCTGTCAGATGGAGCGTCAATGGAGCTTGCTGCTGTTGAAATTTTTATGGTTTCATGCATTTTACAGCATCACCTGTCAGACTCCGGCAAGCATGATGTCACCTGTAGTGGAATACATAAATTTGAACAGAGGAGACTGCAGCTAGGGGAGTTCTTCAGTAATCCGGGCTCCTTTCTCCCCCTCCTCTGGCGGGGAGGCTGGGAGGTCTTAAGAGACAGCAAAAGAAAAGGAGCAGAAATCTCCTGCCCTGGGCTTTGCCCCAGCTGTTCTGCATGATCTGGGCAAAATCGCTGCCTTCACTCTGTCTGTGCTTTCCCTGCTGCCTCTTTGTTCTGCTGGCTGTGTCTCTGGGGATGTGGGCTCCTCTGTTCATCCCGAGACGCGTGAAAGGTTCAGTCGGCGCTGGGGAGGCTCCAGTGGCTCTGCTGAAAGCTGGGACCCCATGAGTGAGACAGAGAAACAGCTGCCGGGGGGCTGGCAGGGAAGGATGGATAAGGATGGATGGATGGATGGATCCATGGATCCATCCATCCATCCATCCCTCCATCCCTCCATCCCTCCATCCCTCCATCCCTCCATCCCTCCATCCCTCCATCCCTCCATCCCTCCATCCCTCCATCCCTCCATCCCTCCATCCCTCCATCCCTCCATCCCTCCATCCCTCCATCCCTCCATCCCTCCATCCCTCCATCCCTCCATCCCTCCATCCCTCCATCCCTCCATCCCTCCATCCCTCCATCCCTCCATCCATCCATCCATCGATCCATGGATCCATGGATCGATGGATGGATGGATGGAAGGATGGATGGATGGATGCATGGATCCATGGATGGATGGATGGTGGTTCAATGGAGGGAGGGAGGGACAGATGGATGGATGGATGGATGGATGGATGCATGGATGGATGGATGGATGGATGGATGGATGGATGGATGGATGGATGGATGGATGGGTGGATGGATGGATGGATGGATGGATGGATGGATGGATGGACGGAAGGATGGATGGATGGAAGGATGGATGGATAGATGGATGAACGGAAGGATGGCTTTCCTGGGCAGGTGTTTAAACATTCCTGAAGGGACCAGGACATGGCACCTGTTCTGTGTGAATAAGCACTCTGGTACCTTCTGATGGTGCCCTCATGGTCTCACCATGCCCAGCTCTCTCCTCCCAGGCAGTGATTGGTCTCAGCCCAATTTTGATGTCACTGCAGCTTGGATTTGCCATCTACAGCAATGGGGCTCAGTGAGATTCGGTGAAAGGAGCGTGATGGGTGTGAGCTGGTCACAGCCTGGCAGAGGGGTGAGCTCAGGGTGCAGGGGAGGAGGACACGTTCTGCTCGTGGCACTGGGCACTGGGATGGGTCACACCCTCAGATTGCCCATGGTCCACACTGGAAGAGGGGTTCAGAGATGTGTGAGAAGATCCAGCCACAGGTCAAGCAGCAGCTCTGCTCTGCTCTGCATTTTCAGAAAAGCAGGAAAATGATTGTGTTTTATCCTGGTTCTCCTCGCTCAGTACAGTCTTATCCCTGCAAACACTCCCTTAATTACATATCAGACCAGCCATAAGATGTGGCTTAGGGACCCTAGGTGAAGACATGGAGCCCTACTGCTGAGCTGTAAACCCTCAGTAAAAATGGCTAAAGAACACACTGATTGGGTTTTAAGAGCTCTGTAACTGATACGGTATCGTTGGGCCTCAATAAATCTGTTTCTAATAATCACTATTTACTGAGGTTTCGCAGCTATGCCAGAGGTACGTATCTGTTACCTTGTGGTCCAGCCTCAATAAATGTGTTTTTAATAATCAATTGGTACTTCAATAATAAACAATAATTGCTTTATTATATATGAATTTGAACAAGTTCTGCATTTCGGTTGTACTGAAATCACTGTCTATATTTATTTTTTTTTTTTCACTCTGAAGGAGCTTTTACTGACCATCTATTGGTACTGGTGTGTGCCAAACCTTCCTGCTCCTCATAAAGCATTGCTGACTTCACCTGATTTTATAAGTCATGGAAATATTTCAGTGCTTTTTTTCTGCCCCAAACCAAGCAGTCTGTCAGTAGCTTCCAGGCAATCTTTGCAGGAGGAATGCTGCAGTCCCTCTTATGGATCATTAACTGGAAATGAACTTGGGGCCTTCAGATGTGAATGCACTGCCTGCTGCCACACGACCCAGCAAGCCAACACTTGTAGTTGACAGTACGAGTAATAGAGGTATGGGACTCTAATCTTTTACAGAAAAACCCCAATAATTGAAGAGGAAGGTTGATTTCTTGCAGTGCCCTTGAGGAAGTTTAATTTTTTCCAGGGTCTGTCTCAACTCAGGGCTTCAGAGCCTGGTGCTCCAATGGCCTGGACATCTCTGCTCACCTGCCCTGACTGCTCTCCCTGTGGTGGGCGTTGCTCTCTAAGTGCTCAGCAGGGCTGGAGAGGGCTGCAGGGGTGTCCTGTGCCTCGCTGGCCACTCCAGGCTGCTTCCCAAACTGTGGTGACTGTGCAGGAGAGGACTTTTGGCTCAGAAATATGAGGTTTGTCTCCTTCCCGTCAGTATCTGAGGCAAGTTTTCTTTCCTGGGCTGCACTGGGATTCTGCAGGGTGTGGTGACTTCCCCCTGGACTTCCAGTGCTGAACAGGAGGTAAGGATTCACAGTCACATCACTCTTCCCAAACACCCAGCTGGTTCACCTTGCATCTTAAATCTTGTCTAATCTGAGATCTTTACAGCCTTGTGTACCACCCTGCATGGAAATGTTGTGCACTCCCCAGGCACAGCAGCTGATTTTTCCTGTACCTGCATGGGAGAGAAACAGAATCTGCTCCTTCAGCACCTTCTGCCTCGATTTCGTTTGAGTAAAGCTCTGAATCCCAGTCCCATCCCCACCTTCTCAAACGTCCTTTCGGTGCTGGGTCAGGCCATTCTCCTCTCCCTGAAACGGGGGATTCTACAGCCTCCAGCCCCCCGTGCAGGGCTGGTGGTGGCTCTGGGGTGGGATGAGTGTTTACCCACCCCACACAGCTCACCCAGGGGGCGAGGGAGGGAGCGTGGTGCCGGCACAGCCCCGCGGGTGCCAGGTGCCCGTGAGCAGCGAGAGCCGCGTGTGCATGCCCGCGTCCCTCGCGTACGGCGAGTGTCACCTCCAATTAGGGCACATCAAACCCTAACGGGAGCAGAGTTCCGTGTCCCTAATTAGTCTGGTCAAAGGCAGGAATTCCCTTCTGCCGGGTGAGTCTGCTCCCATGACAAGAAGATTAGTGGCCTTGGCTTGTGATTGTCGAGCTCGGAGTTTTCCATCCTGCTTTAAGTCGTTTGCAATTTTCTGTTCCTCGCGGTAGCGGTTTTGAGGGGCTCGTTTCATTCTGGGAGGGCAGGGGTCAAAGCGTTTTGGTGAAAGGCAGGGGAGCCTGTTCCTGGTGCCTGTTTGCTCACTCCTGCACTACCTCTGGACGAGGCATTTTCACATCTGTCTGGACGTAACAGGGAGCCCAGGAGTGCACCAGGACCTCCCTGGGAATGTTAGCACTGATGGTGGTAGCTGGCCCATGGTGTTGGGAGGTGCAGTATTCAACACATTGAGGGATAGAAATCATAGAATCACAAACCAGTTTGGGTTGGAAGGGACATTAAAGATCATCTTGTTCCAAAACCTTGCCATGGGCAGGGACAGCCATGGGCAGGGACACCTTTCTTTAGACTGGGTTGTTCCAAGGCCCATCCAGCCTGGCCTTGAACCTGAGAAGAGATGTGTCACCTCCCCTCAGCTGTGTGCAGGAGGGCTGCTGCTGGAAAAGCTGTTGGTAAAGTTGCTGGTTGTCTTTCAGCAGTCCCATGTTGCCGTTTGCCTCTGATAAATCCTGTTTGACCAACTCTCTGTCTTCAGGGTTATAAATTCTGTGGTCAGAGCTGAGCTCCAGCACTGTGGGGCCAGACACCCACTGAGAGCTGCTCTGGGCTCCTCCTGTCTGCTGCTGTTGCCTGACAGCTCTTACTGCCTGTGGTGAGCATGGATAAAGTCTTGAATACCTGTGCTGTGGTTTGAAAGGTCTAAAATGTCTAAAATGCCCATTTTTAGGATGTAATCGAAAATCCCCACTTGATGTGTCTTTCTAGTTTATTTTTTCTTATGAACTCTAAGATTTCTTGTACCATTATATGCCACCACGTTACTGAAGTTAATGTGGCAGAGGGGAAATATCTTAATTCCATATTTTGTCTCCTTTTTCTGTCCTTTTGGTTTAAACTAAGCTCTACGGGGACTTGAGGATATTGTTTCTTGTCAGAGCTGTAGAAAGGCTTTTGTGTCTGACTGCTTGTCCATTGCCTCAGCTGAGTACAATATTCCTGTCTTGACTCTTTGATATCCTGAGATTTTTCTCCTGCCAACAGCAAAACTGCAAAACTTTTGACTTAAATAGATCTCTTTTTTTGGTAACTTAATGGTGCCTTTTCTGAAAAACAAGTCCTAGGCTGAAAGCTACTCCACAGCATCTCATGGGTCTGCATTGAGGCAGATCAAAGGTCTCATCAGCAAAGCACATTCTGGACAGCTGTAAATAAGAATAAGTTGTTTGGGAGTGCACTAAATGCTATGGAAATGTGAGAATTAGAGATGCTTGGGGTACTGTTGTTAAACTGGAATTCTGTATCAGAGACAAAATGATCACTTGATAGACCAAAAGTCTTAAAATCTAAGAAATTCTTGGAGTTTTGGGACCTGGATCTCAGCTGATAGAAGCTTAGATCACTGAGACAAGATCTTTCTCAAAACCACTCAGGTGAGATGAACACAGGCTGCAGCTTTTGGTGAAGTCTCAGGAAGGAAATTGCCAGGCTGGTTCTGTGCTCAGAGCTGGCTGCTGCAACGGGTCGGTGTTTCTGGAAACCCTCACTGGGGTTATTTTGGGGGAGTTCACAATGCAAACCCCAAGTTCTCAAGCTGGGGATTCACACATGACCCCGGGTTCTGTAGCCATGGGCAGGGAGGGGATGTACCCAGGTGACTGATCCTTCCTGCCTGCCAGGGCAGCTCTGTCTGTAACAGGGTCCAAGAGTGAAGCTCAGGCTGGGTGAATAATTTTTGGAGGCTGGCAGGTTTCCGAGTCACCCCTACTGGAGATATCACCCCTCACAGAGACCACAGCGATGTGTGGGTTGGAGTGGTATTTTCCTGGCAAATGATTCCATGGTGTGCCCGGGATGCAGTGATTAATGAGGAGATTTGCATGAAGGATGTGTACAGGGAATAGAGGAGAGGAGAGGAGAGGAGAGGAGAGGAGACCCAGTTCCAGCCATCCCCAGGGCCCAGTATCTGGTCAGATGCAGTCCAGCTCATGTGTGGAACCCTCCTGCTACCTTACCTTAAATAAAACATTAGTGAGACATGTCAGAGAGAAAGGCCCTGGCTCAGACACTGTGAAAGGAAGTTTATTTAAGTAATTACCAATGAGGCAGTGGGTGCTTCCTGAGAATTCATGACTTCTGGGCTCGATGGCCTCTGCCCAATCCTCAGGAAATGTCCCAAGCCAACAATCTGGTGTTGTGTAAAGAAGTACAAGTGATGTAGGGTGTGATGGGTGCGTGACCCTGGTTCTGATGGCTCCTGGGAGGATGTCTTAGCAGAACGAATCAGAGATTTTTGCACAGCCTCAAGGGAATTCCTTAGCTCATTTAATTGCAGTGACTGTGAGCTGACTTCCCTAAAGCTCTTTGGAAAGCTCAGCTTTAATATCCTCTGCCCTGGTCAGAGGGAGGGAACCTCAGTTCTTCCCCAGCCCCTGAACTCCTGGGAACCCACGCTGGTGTCCTGAAGCAGAGGATTTGGCTTAATTGTCCTGGGACTAATCTTGTTTTGTTTCCAGAGCTTGTTACGCATCCTTTGCGGTCTTGTAGAGTTTGTTTTGTTTTGTTCCTATTCCTTTTTCGGTCCTGTCTGAAAAATCACTGAGCTTTCTAGTACTGTAATAGCCATCATTAATAATAATACCTTTAAATTATTCTAGTTAGGCCTTTTAAATTGTTTTCCTGACTATCTTCTTCTTTGCTAATTACCTTTCTCCAGTGCCCTGAGGAAACCTGCATTTTCCAGAAGTTCTGAAGGGGAGGACAGGGGACTTGGCTCTGATATTTATACATTTTTCCCAAGCAGCCACAGTCAGCTGGTGGTGAAGAAATACCATTTTTATGGTGCTGCTTGTGCCCGGAATGGGGAGATAAAGGCCCCAGAACAGCAGTAACCAAGTCAGGAAACACCTCAGCCTGACATGGGAGGTCAGAGCCAGCTCCTGCAGAGGGGCTGTGGGGCAGCCCCGGTCTCACATCTGCTTGAGGAAGGGGCCAAGAGGAGCAGGAACTGCCCTTTGCTGTGCTCCCATCAGGCAGAAGGATCCCGGAGCCCCGCCTGTCCAGGCTGGGGTGTTGTAAGAGGGAAGGGACCTGCTTGAAGCTCGGGATGGGTGACCCTGCAGCTGTGGGTGGATGCAGGTCAGGGAACTGGGAGCAGGGAACGGTGAGGTGTGCCCTGGGCTTCACTCTCAGCTGAGATGGAGCAGGAGGATTTGGAGCAGCCCTTCTCTGTAGGCCACAGAGCTGTGTGAATCCCCCTTCATCTCTGCACTGTGCAGTGGCCGTTCCAGCAGCTCCACTAACGGCTTTTGAACCCCAGACATAAATTTAGGAACCCCTAGTCCTGTGTCACTCTAATCTGTCTCAGTCACAAAAATTAACAGATTATTCTGGGCTTTTCAGACCATCCCAAAGTCACCTGCTGTTCCTCCCCTCTCCCTGCTGCCTGAGGCCAGGTGCCCTGGCTCCAGCTTGGTTAAATGACGGTGATGATGTCACAAAGAGGCTGAGATGGGGGGTCAGTAGCCGTGAGCGTGGGAGGAGGAGAGGCTGCCCTTGGTTCAGGGTCCCTCTCAGCCTTGTGCCCTCAGCAGTGCTGCTCAAGGACGCCAGCACTACTCACAAACCCGCTCCATAACAGCTGCCAAAAGCCCTCCAGACCTGGGCCCTTGAGGTGAGGTGGCACTCAGAGAGTCGAGTGGGGCACAGCCTGGGCAGGAGATTCTGGGAAAGGTTTGCTGCCAGAGCCCAGCTCGTGTTTCGCTCTCAGGTGCTTGAAACCAAGGAATTTCTGTGACACTTTCAGTGAAAAACGATTTTCTGATAACTGTAATGAAAATTTCCAGCTGACTCCAAACCCAGGTTTTCCTTTCACGCAGACCCTTTTTTCTCAGCCTGTCTCCCCCCGTGGCTGTGCCCAGCCAGCAGCCTGCAGGATGCTGAGCTCTGAAGCTGAGGAGTTGTGAGTGGCCAGGGCGCCCTAAATGCCAGGAGCAGAAGCAATAAAGGGCTGCTCCTTTCCACTCCAAATGCCTGTTGCCTTTGCCAGGCAGCCAACACTGTAAATTCATTCTGACTATTTAAAGAGACCTTTTAAAGCTTTTGAATGGTTCCTGGCTTATCCTGTGGCAATAAAACCACAGTGCCTGAGAGTCAGACGTTCAGGACCTTACCAAGTAACTAAATACAAGATACTTGGGAGCGCTGTGAAGTGCTTGGGAACAAGATAATTATCCTGGCCCTTATCCCTGCTCATAATCACTGTCCTGGGCTCTGTCTGGTGGCATTTGGGATAACTATGGAACAAAGAAATAGGACAGGGATTTACAGAATGGGAATCCCACCTGCTGGGGTGTGGTGGAACAACTGTGTGAAGAAAACAGGGGAAGAAGGGAAGCGAGGTGGTGAATTTTCCATCTTGTCCTGCTGCACAGAGCTCAGGAAGGAGATCAAACCTGGCTTGGCTTGGCTGGTTGTGTAAGGGCAGATTCCACCGTGGCTCTGCAGGTGGCTCCTCAGGACACAGCACACTGTCACCTATTGTCTCCCCTGCCACAGTTAGGGTGGGACCAGGGCTTGGTTCCTGCTTTTCCTACAGCCGTTATTCAGCTCTGAGAGTGTCAAGCTGCTCTGCTGGGGAATCCAGCTCCTTGGAAGGGGAAGCGCCATGTAAAGGCTGTGCTGATGCTGTTTGCTCTCAGCATCTGCTCTCTGTTGGGTTGGAGACGGGATAACCACCTGGGTGGACTTTTGGTGTCACAGTCTGGACATCCTAAACTCAGGCTGAGTGGAACAGGATGAGACACTGAGCACTCGTGTTCTTTTTGAAGCTCTGGCTGTGTGGTGTGGTTGGGCCTCTGGGGTGAGTGCTGCAGGTCCCACGAGATCCACAGGCCTGGAGCCAGCGCCCTGTGCGTGGAGAGGCATCGGCCAGGCTGCCACAGAACCTCCCAGAGCTCCTTTTCCTGCCTTGCAGCCCCACATCACCCTGGACCACATGAACCCAGGACAGTTTGGGCTCCAAATCCTGATTCTCTTGACCTGGGAGTGGTGCTTATTCCCTGAGGATTCAGCCATGAGACCCCGAGGGAAGAAGGGCTCAGCAGTTGTGGTAAGAGATTCAGGGCTCAGTTTGGGCTCCAGAGCCTGGCTCTGCCTGTCCCTGACACCCCTCACCCCGGGAGCACTGGTGACAGGCTGGTGGTCACAAAGTGCCCCAGTGCCTTGCTGGGAGGTGATTTTCCTCCAAGTGCATGCCTGCCATGGGACCCAGTGTGCCAGATGGCTCCCTGGCATCCAGTCAGGGCTTTTCCATGCAGCAGGGAGGAATGTGGTTGTGGAGGCTGATAAATGGTCTGTGAGGATTGGTCTGATACTGTTTGGGAATGAGGACCCCATTGCAGATCAAATGTCTGATCTTTAAACTGGCATAAATCAGCATAACTCCACCAAAGTTAATGGAGTTGTGCTGATTTACACCAGCTGAATTTATACCATCGAAAATCATTCATTTGCTCTGTCTCTTCTCCATTTCCCCCCTCCCTTGGATTAGAAATGAAGTCTATAAAGCTAATATGGTCCCTGCAGCAGCATAACTTCCACGGAGTGTTTGCTTGAAGAGGTTAAAAGCCCTATAAACTGCTTTACATTCTCTAATAATAAAATGCAGATGCAAAGGGGAAGGATTTGATGGTCAATTAATGCAGAAACTATCCAGTGCTTTGCATAGATCCTGCTCCTTGGCTTTGAAATACTATGCCCAATTAAAACCTTACCCAGAACTACACCGAGATTAAAAAAGTAATAATAATCTGCAGCACTTTAGGTAGCATGCTGCAGTTTTCAGGGTGCCTCTGAGCTATGCCTCATAAACTCTTGGATAAGATTTGTCTGGGTGTTTCCAACTGCAACTGCTCCTGGAGCAAAGCTGCGAGCAGCATTCAGCAGGCGAGGCTGGAGAGAGGTTATTTAATGGAGGAAAGGAGGAGGGGGTAAGGAAAGTGTTGACAATCCCTCGTGCATTCTTCTGAGAGGAAAAGAAAATGAGAGTTACTGTAAATGTGCTGCCCTTCAGCTGGGTTATCCAGGGGTCCCCAGCTGGGCTGGGCTGGGCAGTGCCCACAGAGCAGCTCTGCTTTGGGGTGGAATGGGCTGGCACAGCCTCAGCAGGTCCCAGTAACTCTCTTTGCAGCTGGGTTGAGTGTCCCTTGCCCCAGCCCTCAGGGATGATGGGGTTGGTGACCTGTCAGGGTGTCCCCGTGTGGCGGCCACTCCAAAGGAATGGTGCAGTCTGTCCACAGACATCATTTGGTGGATGGCATCTGGGTTTAATAGCCCAGAAGGGGGAATGAAAGCCCTTCTCTCTGAGCAATCCATGCCAGAAGCAAGAGCTGGAAGGGCAGAGGCCGTTTGGGCAGCGAGGAGCACCCACAGTAATCAATCCGAGTAACAGCCACCCCCTTCTCGGCTCCAGAGCTTCTCACTGACAAAAGACACCAGTATGGAAACACATCACCTTGGGTTAAGGTCCATAGTCATTTTCTTACTGTACAGCAAGATGAAAAGAAGGAAAAGAAGAGTTCTGTGTCCCTGAGGTACCTGGGGACACTCCCGCCTGAGGACATGGGCTGCCCTAGCCACAGAAATCCTCCCCTGGGCTGCCAGCTTGTCTGGGGTCTGCTCCTTGGTCAACTCTGGCTGGCCAATGCATTTCCTCCACATTAATCAGACCGAAGGTGTGGGATGGGCGTTGTATCACCAACCGTAACCACCAGAAACGTGGGTGGCTCACAGAGCTGTTTGTTTATTGGCTGTGTGCGCAGGGTTCACGGGACACCCAGCATCCAGCAGTGGAGATCCAAGGAAGGGCAGCTCCTGTATTGCCAGGGGCTCCTTTGGTGTGCACAGAGCAAGCTGGTACCGGGGCAGAGCCATGGCTTGGGCAGACACACGTGGGGGAGGATTCCCTGGGCCTGAGCAGGAGGCGTGGCAGGTCCAGCTGTGAGGGATCTAAACCCTGATGGCAGCCAGCACGTCTTGTTACTCCCTCTCTGCCTCTTTTACTCCTTTCTTGGTTTTGTAAAGAGGACTGAAACACACATTTTTTAAAAAAGAGTCATCAGAGGATCCAACAGACAGAATAAACCTGTCTTTGATGGCCTAGAGCCCAGTGGGGATGGGGAGTCTTCCAGGTGGCTCTTCAAGCTCAGCTTAGGTTTCAATGTGTTTCTGTCTGAGCTCATGCACCTTCCTGAACCCCCTGTTTTAGTTTTAGTCCCAACTGCATAAAATCTCAGAAGAGATTGCCAAGGTCAAGGGGAATTGCCCAAGGCTGGGATACTAAAACTAAATGAGTGGAGCATGATACGAAAGCAGAACGGGGCTGATTTCTTAATTGCAGAAAGGCCTCTCAGCACTGTTTTGACAGCATAAAGGGTCATTTACATCTATTTTAAGCCATGTGAAAGCCTGATCCTCATTTACACATGTTGAAAAGAAAATACAACTTGTACCACGACTAAACCCTTCCTACTGCCAAAGTGATGGAAAAAGGCTTCAGTGTAAATAAGGCCCAGGCCTGGTTTCAGTTCCAGCACCACGAACGTGCCGGTGCTGAGGCAGGAAAGGTGCCAAGTGTGTTTATTTTGGCCTGGCTGGCTGTTTCCTCAGTTTTCTGCCTGCAGAAGAAAGTGAGGCACACATTTGGCTCTGCCTTCCACGAGAGCCACTGGAAGTGTCACTTCCCCTCCCAGGCAGGGACCAAGGACGTGTCCCAAAGGGCACTGCACAGAGGATGCTCTTGTGGGGCAGAACCTGGGGCAGAATGAGCACTTTCGTGGGGAGGGTTCTGAGTTCTCTGTTCCAGCTCTGAGCTGCTCCCAAGGATCAGCAGCACAGTTAAACCAGGCAGAAATGGAGAATGCAGGAGCTGCCAGACCCCGTTTGTGTCAGCCAAAGGAAACCAGTGCTCCGTGGCTGCCGGAAATGGGCTCCAGACCTTCTCTGGGGTGCAGGAGACACGGAGGAACTGCTCCGAGATGGGAGTGGTTCCCTAACCAAGACAATGATAATTACAGGCTGATAGGGGCTCAGTGTTTCCATCTCCTTAACCAGCCAGACTTTAAACCCTGTCAGAGCCTGGGAGAGCTCTGCTCTTCCCTGAGAGCACTGGAGGAGACTCTGATTTATCTTGGGGCACGGGGGCACGCGGCTGATCCTGCAGAGGCTCAGTAACACAGACCATCTGCACGCCATGCAGCTTCTCCCCATCCTGTTTTCTCCCCATGGAGGATGAGGAGCAGCCTGGATCCGAAGGGAGGTGCAGCTTTAAGCAGGGCTGGCGTGCCTCTCTGCCAGCATGGGACCGATTAGAATTAGTTTTTGCTAATTTGCTCCACATGGAGCTTTCAGTTTGAATTCTGTCTCCTGAATTCACAGGCAGACCACCCTCTCGGTGCCCTCATTGCTGTATTGTGAGGGAGGAATTTCTCATCCATCCTGTTTTTCCTGTGGCTCAGGCAGTGTTGTACCCACTGCTCCAAGGGAAGGAGTGTGTGCATTCAGCTTCCTCAAAACCCACAGCTGACCCAAACCTGGGCAGTCATTGTAGAAAACACTCAGCTCTGGAGTTGGGGATCAGGAAGGATGCACAGAGCAGTGATTATAACTTCCCAATTTTTTTTTTGTTTGTTTCTGCATGAATCCCAGATTGTCCTGATCAGAGGCAATTCTTAGCAGCCTTGCTGCTCTTCTTAGGAGAGAGCCCAAAATGAGTCTTGCCAGAAAACATCCAAGTGCTCTGATTTTCTGCAAGTGCTCAAGAAACAAACTTGTGTGGATTTTCCTCTTCCTCAGGATGTACTGACATCCTGTGTGCCTTTGCCGGGTGGTTCCAATCTCTCTGTGGTTCGGTTCCCACCTGAAAAATGAGATTTCTGTGATAACAATCCCTCTCATGTCCACATCAGCCTGGGTAAATCATAGCTGTGTAATTTCTCAGCAAAGTTCTGGACATTCCCAGCAGCTTCTCCCTCATTAAGGAGCTGTTTTCTTGATGCCATAACCATTCCTGAACACAAACTGAGGTTTCGGAGTTCTTCTAGGAGCCCTGTAGGTGTCCAGGAGCCCCATATGAACCTCAGGCAAGAAAGCTCTTGCACCAAAGTCTTGCTTCCCACAAGGTGAGCCAGAATGAGGCTGAATGTGGTGATATGGTCCCAAAATATCACCAGCAGGGGCTGAATTCTGCCTCCAGACACTCTGCTGGTGAATGAACAAACTCAAGTGAATAAAGCTAAAGATACTTTTATAATATTGCCCTATTTGCCTGAGAAACAGTAACATTTCTTTCTGTTTGAACTTTCTGAGGGGTCCCTATTTCATCCTTGTTTTTTAAGATTTTTGGTTGCATTTTGATCCCAGCCTCAGTGTAAGAGTTAACTTTGTGCTCCTGGAAGGAATTTTGTTTTGTGTCAGCTGCAGTGATGTGTTTGGAGGCAAAGACTGGGGAAAGCAGGAGGAGCAGAGTTTCTCTGGGCTCTGCCAAGCTGCTGTGTCTCAGTCTGTCCTGGTTTTGGTCTCTGTAAAATCTTAGCAGAGCTCCTGCAGGGGTTTTATAAAAACTGTCTCCAAATTTACCACTTCTTTTCAGCCAAGACAGACTATCTCTAATGGTTCCAACTCACAAGGTTTCATTTTGTCATTCCCAAGCTGGCATACTTGTCTTGGTTATTCCAAGGCAGGTGTCCTAGAATTTAATTTCTACATTTAATTCCTCAAAAGCCTTTTTTGAGGAATTCAGCCTCCAGATGAAACTGGACAAAATTGGTGAAATTCTTTATTTGTTGTCTAAGCATCTTTAAAATTTGTTTTTTCTTTGAGTGGGGTGAATTGATCTTTGTGCCTCTCACTTCAGGGCGACAGCAGCAAAGGGATCATTTACTCCCCTACTTCTGGGGTTTACCTTTTTCCCCGGGCCAACAGAAAGTCAGCCCAGCTTTTACCTCTCTCTGCCCTTCCTCCTAATTTTTATTACACTCTCTTGAAATCAGCCACACAGAGTTTCTCAGTGAGGGGTATTTATTAATTCTGGGTGTTTATTGCCCCTCCCTCAGCACTGGCAGCAGCCGTTCCTGCACCACGGCTCTGGCTTGGAGCTCTCTTGGCAGGTGAGAGTTTCCCCTGTGGTTTTCTCTTCTTCCTGCCTGCTGGAAATGAAATGAAAATACTCCTCTCACGTGTGCTTTGTGCTACATCACGTGCAGGAGATGGGGGTGCTCCTTGGGCAGGGAACGAGCAGGTTTCCTGCAGAGCACGGATCCAGTGCAGGGCGTGTTCTCCAGGGCTCTAAGGGCTCAGCTCTGTTGGATAAAGGATGGAGAGAGCCCAGTGCTGGCAGACTGGCTCTGGGGAGGGCTCTTTCTGGCAGGGCAGGGAGCTGATCAAAGCCACGTTTGCCTGGGATTTCCTGCTCTTCTCACAGCTTCCTTACTCTCCTTAGTAAGGAGCTTCAGAGGCGCTGCTGGGGGTGCTCCCAGGAGCGTTTGGCTGAGCTGGTCTCTGTGTTTCACCTGCCCTGGGTTTACTCTCTGAGCCCGGTGTCACCTGCTGAGGCTGTGCCAGCCCAGTGCAGGCTGCTCCAGGGCTGTGGCTGCTCTGGAGAGTGAAGGATGGACGGGCAGTGATGGTATTGGAGCATCCCAAGTCCTGTCCATGGTCCTGTCACAGGCTGTCCACTCAAACTCGCTCTGCTTTCCTTCTCCATCTGCAGCTGAGCAGTCTGATACCTCTTTTGTTTGTGTTTTACAGCACAAAAACCTCATGCAAGCTGGAAAGCCTCTGCCATTATTTCCCAAACACAGAAATATGTGTCTGCAGTGTGGTGCTATCCGCTCAGATTGGAGAATTCATCACAGCCCAGGGTGAGTAATTCCAATGGCTCATTACTCTTTCAATTACAAGCTGGCACTTTCTTTGCAGTCTGAATTTGTCTAATTTCGGTTCCAGCCATTGGATATTGATATGGCTTTGTCTGTGAGATTAAAGAGAGCTCTGTTATAAGAGATCTCCTCTTTAGTGAGTGCTCTTCAGTGTTAATAAGATGCTTCTTCCTCTTCTTTTTAGAAGCTAAATTATTAAGTACCTTCAGTATTTCAGTGTGAGCAGCTCTGCTCCGCCCCACAGCCCTTAGTCTGTATTTTCAGTTTCCTCCTGAATTCCTGCCTGGATGCTGCTTGGCTGCCCAATAAGCCCCCCATGCCATCTGAGACCTCTGTGTGGAACCGGCAGATCTGCCACATCCACAGAGGCACAAGGTGCAGTCATCTGCACTTAGGCACCTGAATCAAGCCCTCAGATCCCAGAAAAAGGGATGTAAGATCCATCTCCCCTAACCTGAACCCCCGACAGGTGCAGCAGCAGACCAAACCTGTCACCTCCTCTCCAGAATCTTGCTCAGTCAAAGTCCTTCAGTGTTTTTCTGGGAACTCAGTCACCACAGATTAAGGTGCCAGTGTCCAGGAGGTGACTGTGGTGATACATCTGTTCTGGTTGTGGAGCCACTGGTGTGACTGACAGCTCTGGGCTGCTAGCAGCTTGATCACTATGTGTTTGGGAGGAGCACATGCTGGTGATGGAGACTCATGCCCTGCTCTGCTGATGAAACCCAGCAGAGTTAAACTGTGTGATGCTGATTATTGAGGCCTCAAGGGCAGAGTGCTGTGTCACCTTCTGTTGTTTGGTCCTGGGTGTCTGAGAAATTGTCCCAGTCTCTGTGCTGGGATGCAGACATTGGCCGGGAATTTCCAAGGTCAACCATCAGCTACGTTCTCCACCTGCAAGTCCACCTGGGAGGGACCTGCACAGCACTGCCAGATTTCCCAAAGCTCTACAGAATGCCTGGACTGGGGATAGCCCCTCTTTTAATGTTGTTTTAGAGCTGTTTGACAGCATCGTGGCTCTTTGCAGTGTAATTTGGGTTTATATCCAGTGACTGATCACGTGCCAGGAGTTTTATTGTGGACAACAGATCTCATTCAATCAACAGCAGAGACCAAAGAGCCATGGTTGAAGCTCGGTGCTTGGAGCAGAGTTGGATGGCTCCAGGCCCACCAGATGGGACCTCCCAGCCTCTCTCTGCTCTACAGGAGTAATCAGCCTGTGCATGGGCTGCAGATTCCCTCGAATTGTGCTCGGTAGGGGCTTGCTTCAGGCCCAGCTGCAGAGTTCTGCTGTCTGCAATGGTTTGAGCCTGGGAGGTTTTGCAGTGTCTGGAGAGTCCAAGGTGACATTTGATGTGAAGCCCGAGCGCAGCAGCAGAGCAGAATGGCTGTCCCACCAGTCTGTTCTCCTCCATGCCAGAGGTGTTTCCAGCTGATCCAGCTGCAGAGAGGCAGTTTGTCCTCTGGGGCCCACCAATCAAAGGCTCCAGGAGATCTCTCCTTCGGGCACTGCTTTGATGCCTGAGCAGAGGTTCCCTAGAACAGAGGCCAGACAGGATTCAGAGAATAAACTGGGGATTTATTGCAGGGCCTTCAATAGGGACACCTCGGGCACTCAGAGCCTCTCCAGGAGAGGCCACACCCAAGATGGACCCCGGGGCACGAGTTTGCTTCACTTGGATCAGTCTGGATCCATTCCCAGATCAGGGTTCATTCTCCAATGACAATTTCAGGTGATGATGGAATTTACCCCAAGTCTGTCCCCCCTTTTTAGAGCTTTAGTTTGTATACTTCAGGGCCTGGAACAATGAGGTGTCCTTGAGTGCAGCCTGGAGAGGATTTGTTGTGTCTGAGCAGGATGGGAGAACAGGAGCTCCCAGCCCATGGGAAGTGTGAGAGTTCCACACTAAAGCAGCACAGGAGCTGAAAAATATAAAAACTGAATCTTAAGGCATCAGCTTCACAGCCTTCACCACCCTTGTCCAAGGCTCAGAAGGATGTTTTGGAGATGCTCTGCTTGCAAATCCCCTTTTCAGCAGCAGCCAAGCTCTGCAGAGCACATTTAGTGAACACACAACTAAATGAGGCATGAGCAGCCCGACCATGGCAGGGTGAAACACACGGATTCAGTGCTCAGGTGAGCAGGAGGTGCAGCAGAGCACTGAGAGAGCCCAACAAAACAAACAGGAATGTTTATAATCCACGGTGTGAAACCTGTGCTGTAAATAACGGGCTGATGGGAACCAGGCCTGTGCTGCTCGTGCTGCCATTCCTGCCCCAGAGCAAGGAGCTCGTGTGCAGTGAACGCTCAGACACGGCCGTGCTTTGGCCTCTGCTCCTTCCCTGAGGCACAGATCCTCCTGAGGCCTCTGAAAGGAAGTTCTGGGCATGACCCAGGCATGTGATCTCCTGAGAGAGTTCTGATGGGCCACTGCAGCCTGTGAGGACAGGCCAGCATTTTTTGTGTGATAATAGAACTTTCCTCCCTCTCACTTGTTCCTCCCTGCCCCCATTTTACCAAATAAAACATTGGCATCCAAACTAACTTGTTTGAGGGCAGGAGATGGCTGTAAAAATAAGTGCTGCTGATATCAACACCCAACAGTATTAATATTTGATATTTTGGTCTCTCCAATCTGCCAGTCGAGTAAAGCAGGGAAGGCAGGGTTTGCCATTTATAGTTGTCCTCAATGCTAAATCCTGCTGTGAGCCATCAGAGGAAATAAATTCATTTCTCTCTTTGTTTTGTTCATGCAAATCACCCCAGCAGTGGAATTAAGCCTGTGCAAGGCCAGTGTGAGTGGGAAGCAGTGGCACCAGTGGCTTTGGGGGCACAAGGAGAGCTGAACTTTGCCCACCAAAGGGAGTTTTCAGGGAGTTAAGGAGAAGAAAGCAAATTCCCCAAGGCAGAGACCCATTTGGAATAAATCTGCTTGCTGGCTGCACTCCTCCCTCTGGCAGTCAGCTCATTACGATTCAGGCTAAGTTTCGCACTGTGGTCAGCTTTAACTAACAAAGCTCTAGCACGGTACCTTGCTAATCTCCTGAGATGGAGAGGTGTGTTTGGGTAGTGGTTGCTGGGGGAGGAGAAAGAGAGAAAGAGGTTTAGCAATTCCAGCTCAAGCCATTTCAGTTTTTTAAAGGTGTGTGCACAACATACAGATACATACATGTACATTCTGCTAGTTTATACATAATTCTTCCACTAAGAACAGTGCTAGCAGAGGCCCCAGGTGCCAGTCCCCAGGATAACTGCACTCCAGGCTACAGGGAGCTCCAAAAGTGTCATTTCTCGTGGCTAGGTACCAATCCACAGAGGACTCAAGGTTCTTCTTGCATCTTGTTGGCATAAAAACATCCTGCCCCTCCTCTCCCAAAGCCCAGGAGCAGCTGCAGTGTTCAAACCTGCTGATTTCAGTGCCTTACCCAAGGCCTCATTGCCAGGTTTCTTTTCAATGACACCAGTGGATGTTTCCCCACCTCTGAAGTAGGATTTAAAAATCCCAGGAATTGGGCCAATATTAATAAAGGGCAGCTCTTCCCCTTGGAGAACAAGGCATTGCACACCCTACTGACCCAGACTCACAGAGAAGGGGAGAAAGGGAAAAACCTGGTCCTCTCTTTTTTTTGTTCCCAAACCTGGTTTCTCTCCTTTTTTAGTTCCCAAACCCAGTTCTCTCTCCTTTTTTTGTTCCCAGACCCGGTTCTCTCTCCTTTTTTTGTTCCCAAACAGCCATGGCTCAGTGTTGCTGTGTGAACTTTGAAGTGCTGTGAGGATCCTCTGGATTTTGGCACCAGTCCTTGGGATGTGTTGGCAGCTTCCCTCTACCTCCTTCCCCATGGTGGGATTTTCCAGGAACCCTCTCCGTGGTGTCAGACCAAGCCCTGAACACAACTTCCTGCCCACCACACTGAGGTGCTGTAACTGATGCAAAGAAAGAGGGGAAATATTGATATCACTTGATTAATCAATTGGTCAAGGTGGCGGCACGGAGCCTTTCTTGCTTATTTTAGTGTTGTTCCTTCCCCTCTCTGTGTCACCACGAGGATGTTGTTGTGTTTTGCTGAGTCCTTCCTTGCTTGGGGCCAGTCATTTATCAACAGAGATTTCCATCTTGGCCTAATAATTCATCTCTTATTGCAGCCCTGGCTGCTCCCAGGGCCCTTTGTTTCCTCTTATCACAGTCTAATTATTTGGTGAAGGGGAATTTCTGACTGTCTCAGGGCCAGTGGCCCGGAGTTCAAGCAAACCTCACTCCCAGGTAGGGCCGTGCCTGTGAGAGTGGGAGAGGGGTTCCCAGGGGGTCACACCCCGATGCTTTTGAGGCAGGAGGAGCTTGTAAGAGTCCAGCGGGTCCAACATGGAACACAAAATCTCCTTTTTTGGCGTAACCTTCCCTTTGTGCATTTGTCACAGCCCGATGCTCCCATGTGCATCTCACCCACTCATCTCCCACCACCCACACGCTCACTTTCTCACACACAGACACACTCACACTCTCACACAGACTATTGAGAAATCCTCTAAATTGAGGGGTTTGGTCTGGTTTGGTTTTTATTTTTTCCCTCCCTGAAAAACCTGGAACAAAAAGATAATAAGAATTTATATTTATATATATGTGACCAGTGCTGGGATTCCACAAAGGAGGGTGAGTGGCTGGATGAACAGAGAGTGATCACAGCAGCATAATTAATAATAATGACAGAAAGGCATCCTGCTCCTATTAGTAATACATTCATAGCTTTAATCAGCTTTATCCACCATCCAATAGAGGCTTGAACTAAATCAATTACTGATTTCTATCAGAAGGGCTGTTCTGACCAGACTGAAAGAGGGATCCCCTTGGTTCTTTATTTCAAAAAAAAGGAGGAATTATTTCTTTATTATTAATTTATATATCTTTATCTAACCTGGATAATTTCTTTGGTTTTTTTTTCGATGACTCCAGTGCAGCTCTGAGGCCACAAAGGATGTTTCAGGGAGTTCCCCAGTTTGCTTTCCCCTGGATGAGCATCCTTTTCCCCTCAATCTCATACTCGAGCTCAGTGCAGAGCTCTGGGATGGTCCTGGACAGCCAGGCTGGGGACAGAACCATTATGAAGAGCAGCAGAGCTGCCTGCTGTCCCTGTGCCACTGCTTTGTGCCACCCTCATCGCTTTATAAAATATTTTGGAATCACCTGGAGTACGGGAGGTGCACTATAAAACCCAACTCCCTCTCAGTCTGTCTTGCAGCTATTCCCCTGCTCTGAAAGCAGCAATAAATTCAGCCGGGCTGGTTATGGCCACTCATAGCACCTCAGAACTGTTCCTTAAAGAGAAGTTCTAAAATCTCGTTGCTTTATTAAGCATTTCATGCACTGGAATTGTCAGTTGATGTATCACATGCAAAAGAGACAGCGACTAGAGTAATAACCTCTCCCAGCATTTCATTTTGAAGCCCCATTTACCTGAGCCTGGCTGCTTCCCATAAATATTTCACAACATGTTTCTCCTCCACAAGTGCACTTACAACTTATGAGGCAAACACAAATGTTTTAATTCTGACAAAATGAGCATTTTTCATGCACCAGCCTCGATTCAGCGCATAGTTTTGTGGCTAAATGGCTTTCTGATTATCGTGTCCCAGGATATTACTTCAACTGAAGTGATATGAAATGTCATTAAAAAGTAATGTTCCCCTGCTTTGACAATCATATTAGTAAACACTGGAGGCTCTGCAGGTTATATGTCAGGCGGGCCGACACTAATGGGTTTATTAACATATACAGCAGCACTCTGTCAAACCTCCTTGTTAATCTAAATTTGCAGGTGACAAAAAGAGAGGGAGCAGGGAGCACGAGGATGGTGTTTAAGTACTGAATAAGTTGGGCCACAAGTTAAAGGAGCCAGGACACCCCGAGCAGGGTTGGATGCTCCCAGGGCTGCTTCCAGCCCTTGTTGCCAGGGGAAAGTGTTCTCTGAGCTGATGGGAACAGAGACACCCATCCTGGAGATGAATTGATGCCATGGGAAGGGCACAGGTTCCTTTGGCTCAGGGTGGGGGTGAAGAGCTGCACCCCCATCAGAGCCAGCGGCTCTCTGGGACAGGAGCAGCCAGGACTGGGTGTGCTGGGCAGTGTCAGGGAATCGGAGGGGCAAAGACCAGAGGGAAAATGTCACAGGGTCACAGGGGTTATCACAGGGGTGCCAGGTGCCAAGGACAACTGCTCAGAAGTGTGTAAAGGTATTTGTGCCACCTGTCAATAAAAATAAAGCAGAGTTGTTCTTGAGAGGGTTCAGGCAATATCGCTCTGAGTGATGGGGCTGCGTGGCCTTCTGGGGGTGATGGAGTGCTGAGATCAGATCTGCTGAGATCAGATCTGCTGAGATCAGATCTGCCCCGGGATTCAGGCAGAGGAAGGATGGACTCCTGAGCTGTAGGAGGGGATGTGCTCTCCTGATGTCCCCACAGGATGGGACAGGAATGTGGGAAATTCAGCTGCTGCTGCTGGGTTGGCAGACACTGAGCCCTCACTGCCCTTGATGCCTTGGAGAGGCTCCCTAGAACAGAGGCCAGACAAGATGAAGAGAAAAAAATGGGGATTCATTGAAGGGCCTTCAATAGGGACGCATCGGGCAGTCAAAGTCCTCTCAGGGAGAGGCCACATCCAAGACAGACCCCGGGGCACGAGTTTGCTGCACTTGGATCAGTTTGGATCCATTCCCAGATCAGGGTTCATTCTCCAATGACAATTTCAGGTGATGATGGAATTTACCCCAAGTCTGTCCCCCCTTTTAGAGGCTCCATTTCCATATTTGGGGGCCTGGAACAACGAGGTGTCCTTGAGTGCAGCCTGGAGAGGATTTGTTGTGTCTGAGCAGGATGGGAGAACAGGAGCTCCCAGCCCATGGGGAGTTTGAGAGTTCCACACTAAAGCAGGGCAGGAGCTGGGAAATATCAAAGCTCAATCTTAAGGTATCACCCTGCCATGGGCAGAGGGGCCACCCACACCTGGGGGAGCTCTGGCAGCTCTGCTGCAGCCCCTGGGGCTGTGGTGGTGATGCCCAGCAGAGGGTTTGGCTCCCAGGTGGGCAGCAGGGGACACAGGCTGCTCCCCATGGCAGCGACAGAGAATTGCATTTGGTCTGTGTAGGGTGATCCACCAAACAGCTCCAAAACTCCTTCTTGGGGTGGGAGGCAAATTCCTGTGTCCAGAGCTGTTCTGAGGGGACCGTCTGTTTGATGACCTGAGGCTCTGCCAGCACGTACAGGGCAGAGGTGGCTGGAGGTGCACAGCAGTGAAGTGGGGCCGTGGGGAGGTGCCCAGCAGGGAAGTGGGGCTGTGGGGAGGTGCCCAGCAGGGAAGTGGGGCCGTGGGGAGGTGCCCAGCAGGGAAGTGGGGCTGTGGGGAGCTCCCCAAGCTCTTTGCATGTGAGGAATGAACTGCACCCCGCTCCTGCTGCCTTCTCCTTCTCCTGCCGGGCAAAGCTCTGGAATGGGTGAGTGATGGCAGTGAATCAGTGTGCACTGAAATGGATTTCAGGGCTGCACTGATGCCTGGTTTGCTCTGGTGCTGGGTCAGCTCTTCCCCTGCCCCTCTTCCTCCAGCCTGCAACTCCCCCCACTCCCATCTTCCCTCTGCTCCTGCTCCTATGACTCCAAAACCAGACCAGTTGTGCCACTGTGACACAGGAATGGGTGTGAGGAGCTCTGGGAGTGGATCCTGTCACTCCGGTGCTCTCTGCTTTGTTGGCAGGTAATTACAATGGGGAAGGGAAAAGTGTTTGCTGAAAGCAGCAACTTAATGGGGTTTACAAAGAATGCTTTGTGCAAGCAGCTACTGGAGTTCATAAAACTCAGTCTGGGCTCCATAAACTCTGCAGAGGTTAAAGTCGGAGTTCTGCTCAGTGTTGCCAGGCTGGGAGTTTGGGGCTGGCATTCCTGATTGGTGTCCAATGCTCCGTGGAGAGCTGAGGGCTACAAACGGTAATGAGGACTCGGGGCTGTACGGGAACAGCTCCTGAGCATCCCAGTCCAGGAAAGCTGGAGCCAAACTGGTTCTGTGCCAGCCGAGGAGCTTTGTTGCTGGATTTCACAGCAGTGGGATCCGTGCTTTGCGACAGCACCACAAACTCCCAGAGGGTTCCTGTTTTGGGGACTCATCATTATTAAGTGCATTTGTCTTCATTTGGCCTCCTCCGGCTTAACCAGTCAGCAAGATTCAGCAGCAAGGAGGTGAAGAGGGGATATGGATTTTTAATGCTGTGCTGTTATTTCTATTTTTGTGATCCCATTCCCGGTGCCCAGGTGGGACATTAGTGCAGGGTGTGGGAGCCAACCCATCCCAAAATAGGCACGGACCCAGAGATGCTCCAGGAGCTGCTGCCTGCACTTGCAGCTGGTGCTTTTACTTGATCCTTATGAGCTTTGTATTTCTCAGTCTGACATGAAGGCAATGGGAGCTGAACAGCTGTTGAATAGGTAATTTTGGGGGGAGGGAGTTCCTAATCTTTTCTTGTCTTTTCCTTATTTTCTCCAGTAGCTGCAGCAGGGAAAAAAAAAATTAAGAAAAGGGAAGAAGGGCCTGGAGGCAACAAGTCAGAAAATAAATAAAGAATGAGAAACAAAGTTTTTTGGAGAGCAGAGTTATTTGCTTTGAGAGCCAACTTTTCCTTTTTTTTTTTAATGGGAAAAAATAATTTTCTCAAAATATCCCTTTTTTTCTTCCTTTAAGAACTCCAGACAAATTTTTGGTGTTGCCTCTGCTCAGGGTTTGCAATTTAATAACCTTGTTATGTTACAAATGCTGCGACTCCTCGACTCCTACCCTGGTCCATCTGCCAAGCAGAGAGTGTTTCTTGACCTTTTAAAGAAAGCCAGAGATAATGAACCATTTGGACCGTAGGATGCCCTGGCTGCTTGGAATAAAATCAGCGTGGCTGTGAATTTTGGAGAGGAACAACCGTGCATCCCTGAGCCAGCAGTGCTGCCTGAGCCTTTGCGGTGATCTCCACTGCAGGAGCAGCCGTAAAGTCCTTTAAAACAGCTCATAAATCCGAGGTCATGGGCAGAGCGAGACCTGGGCTGCACAGGGGCTTCAGAAAGGGTTTTGGAAGGTCCAGAGAGGGAGGATTTGCCTGGCTGCCACTGAGTTTCAGCTTGCAACTAGTGAATATTTCTCCATCAGAATTCCCTGGTGGAAACAGCTCTGGTGAAACATGGATGCTGAAGAGGCTGATGCTGCTTGAGGGGAGCTGGATGTCAGCATCTGCTTTCTCTGCTGTGGATGGCATTAGGAATGTGCAGCATGCGCCACAGATTTTGCACCTCAGGTATTGGAAATGCAGTGGTAAAAGATGTTACTGTGGTGAGTTTTAGTTCTTTTCTGAAAATGGAAACATGAAATCCTTCAGCTTCACTGTGCTGTCCCAGGTGAGGTCAGAAAGGTTCCCTGGTGACAGCCACTGACCCCTATATGTGAAAGGGTCCTTGTGAATCCCCGACCGTGTGGCTGGGGAGTGGAGACTGAGCATCCAAACCACCCTTCCCATGGCCAGCAGCTCTCCAGAGGGAGGGACAGGTCCTGACCTACCCCAAAACCACTGGTCCAGCTCTTGGGGGCACACGCTGGGCAGCAGCTGGAGCTCTGCCAGTCCCCGAGGGCTCCCACAGAGAGGAATGTGGTTCTCTGGTCCTTTGGTGAGACTGCAAGTGTCCATGGATGATCCTTTCTGGGTTTGTCCATGGACGATCCTTTCTGTCTGTCCATGGACGATCCTTTCTGGGTTTGTCCATGGACGATCCTTTCTGGGTTTGTCCATGGATGAACCTTTCTGTCTGTCCATGGACAATCCTTTCTGGGTTTGTCCATGGACGATCCTTTCTGGGTTTGTCCATGGACGATCCTTTCTGTCTGTCCATGGACGATCCTTTCTGGGTTTGTCCATGGACGATCCTTTCTGTGTCTGTCCATGGATGAACCTTTCCGTGTCTGTCCATGGCTGATCCTTTCCATGTTTGTCCATGGCTGATCCTTTCTGCATTGTTTGGTTCACCAGCTCTCACCACTGCCCACCAGGGCTGTGATTTTCCAGCCTCCTGCATGTGGTTCCTCCTCCCAGTTGTCTCTGCTTAGCCCAAGTGTTTATGCTCTTTTCATTTCCTATACCCTGACTGAGTTTCTCTGCCCCTTTTCCTTTCATTTTCTGTGGTATTTCCATTTTTGCAGCAAGCACAGCACAGGAGCACCAAGCTCCTGCCTGGCTCTCCCCTTGCTCTTCCTGCTGCAGCTGGGTGCTCTCCCCTGGTGTGTCTGACACATCCCTGAGGATATTTGTGTTCTCCCGGTGCAGTGAAACCAGAGCCAGAGCCTTGGTCTGTAATTCTTTTAGGGCAAGGTGTCATAGTTGGCCTTGATTAAACTTTTACTTTAATGTTGATTAGACCATGGTTAAATTATTCATTGTCTCGCTACTCATGCAGTGCAGGAGGAGCTGATTGTGATGGGATGGGCTGACATGCCCATGTTAAAAACTTGCTGTTAGTAACTAGCATGGAAAAATAAACAAATAGGATGGTGGGGGAAGGCCTTTCTTCATTCCCACCGCAGTGTAAATGGAGCTGACATTTAAAATGAAACAGCGCTGGGTTTATGGTGATTTTTGGCCACAGATCTCCTGTCATAGCCTGCTCTGCTGCCAAGGAAACACGGGCAGGCTTGCTCTCCTCTAATGGGGAAACCCAAAGCATTACGGAACGTGGCCACTGCCATGGGGGTGGCGCAGAGCCAGGCAGAAAAGTCATTTAATAAGTAATGATTCAGCTCAGGGAAACCTCCAAAGTCAGTGCTCGTAAGGAAAATCCCAGGACTGTGTTGGTGTCTGGCAGGGCAGGAGAAACTCCAGGCTGAAGGGATTTCTCCGCAAGGTCTCCCACTCTCCACACAGCGCTGGCTTTCTTCCTTCAGAGCTGAAAAGCTTGGCACTCGTGTGACACAGCCCACACTGCCACAGACAGGTTTATATTGGTCACAGGAGGGTCTCCTCCCTGCCATCATCCCCAGGGATGAAACCCGGACATCAGCAATGGATGTGCACGAGCGTGCCCCAGTGCCTGGGGGGTTCAGCCCCAGGGTTGAGGGGTGGCTGGGTTAGAGCCACGCCTGGGCACCGGTGGCCTGAGCAGGAGCAGGTGATGGAGAGTGCTCTTGCATTCCCTGCTTTGCCCTTCAAAAGATCAGGGTGGGGAAGGAAGGCAGGAATATCCTGCTGGGGGTGGGCAGGGAGCTGCTGTGGGGCTGGGCAGGGGGAGCTGGCACGAAGGTGCAGAGGGACCATGTTACATCTCCTCTGCTAACCAAAGGGAAAAGCTGCTCATAGTGGAGGTGGTCAGACTTTACAGAAAAATGAAACCATTTTTGAGCATAAGTGAGGAAGAAAGGATGATATGTGTGTCAGAGGAAAGAGTGAGCCATGGCGAAGCACAGCCCTGCACTGTGCTGTACCCCCTAGGAAAGCTCCAGAATTTTGACAAAGCCTCAAATCCTGAAAGTTTGTAGTGTTGCCCGGGGCCCTGTCTATCCCTTCCTTGCTCAATGGGCACCCACTGGCTGGACACTCCTGGGCTGCTCCGGAGTGATGCTGGCAGAGGGGAAGCAAGGAGCCGTCAGTCCATGTTGGGGGCCCCCCAAACCAGTGGTGCTCCCCATCACTGCCTGGGCCTGGTTTCTGGTGCTGTTCAGGGCCCTGGGGCAGGTTAGGCACTGATCTTGTCTCCATTATCTGAGACCAACAGCTCCTGCTGCCTGGGGATCTACACCCTGAGACACACCCGGGTGTCACCCAGCCTGGGTGGGTGTGTGGGGTAGCAGAAGGTGTTTCCTGCCGTCTGTGCCGCTAAAAGGCTTTGGAGGGGTTGGTGGGGCTCCAGGCAGTGAAGGAAATCTTCCTGTGCCCTGTGCTCACCTTCAAGCTTGTTGGGCTCCTCAGAATCATTCTTTAGGCCAGTGTTTCCTGGGCCAGCCAGGACTCAAAGCCGCGGCTTGTTACAGCTGGAGATCTCTCCAGCCCCCTCAGGACTGGGGGGAGTCTCATCCCTCGGGACTGGGGTCCCATTCCTCGCTGGAGGTGCTGGAGGAGGACTGAGCTGGCTGGGGAACCAGCTTCTCTCACAGCTCCCCCCTCACCAGCTCCAAAGCCTCAGCTCTAACCCACCTCCCACCCATCTTTGCTTTCCCACACCCTCACCCTGGTCAGGAGGCTCAGCACCAGCCAGGGTCTCTCCCACCACCTTATCTCCTGTAAGGGCTGAGTTTCCTTGCTTGCACCCCCCCAGGATACAGCTCCTGACCAGGATCTCATATCCAGCAGGAGCTGTGACCTCCCAGGGGCTGATTTTGTGTTTTATAAAGCCCTGTGTCTTCATTTGGGTTTTAGAAAACCCTGTATCTTCCTCTGGGCATCACTGGGGTGTGGGGACAGGAACAGAGCCCCTGCCCAGCAGAAACAGTGCCTGGAGAGTCGTTTGGTCCTTGTTAGCAGATGCTCGGTAGCTGTTTTGTCATTTTTCTTGTCTGTCATAAAAAATAAATACAGTTTAATAGATGATCTCACGGAGCAGGTTTTGGCAACAAAATAGACCGTGTCCCATTATGGACTTGATGTGTATAATTTAAAGCAAGATGGAATACAAAACCATTTCCAGCTCAGAGCAGGGAGAGCGAGACACAGGTTTAGGTCTTGATTGTGCTGAAATGAAAAACAGCACATTCTGGGACAGTGTATTAAATCAGGCATTCTATTTTGTAGAGTCCGAGCTGTAAACAGCCTTTTTCAGAGTAATTAATCACATCATTAATTTATTTTGTTTAAAAAACGTGGGGAGCCGATTTCTTTCATTTCTAGGTGTATTTTTAGAGATATCATGCACAAAAGAGCAGCCCTAAACACCATGGAGGATTATTTTGGAACCCAGGGAGGACTTTAAGGGGATGAGCACGGCAAAATCGTATCCATTAGCGAAGATTAAGGAATGCCCTGAGAAGCCTCCAGGAATGCAGCAACTGGGGAAAGCTCGGCTCAGGAGCTGGGCAGGGGTGTGGGGTGGGGTGGGGAGAGGTGGCTGTGGGAACCCCCGCTGTCCCTGGGCTGGTGACAGTGCTGGGGAGGATGGGGACACTGGGAGCTCGTTAGCAGAGGGTGCTCCTGGCCTGGCCTGTGCTGTGCTCAGCTTCCAGCCAGCCTGGAACAACCTGTGCTGCTGTCTCAAACTGGGCAGTTCATTCTTAATTCAGAACTGGGGCAGGTCTCAGCTCCCAGCACCATCCCCACCCTCCAGCAGAGCTGCCAAGGGCAGAGGACTCCGTGCCCCAGTGCCATCAATCCCCAGAGCCATCTATCCCCAGAGCCATCTATCCCCAGAGCCATCTATCCCCAGAGCCATCTATCCCCAGAGCCATCTATCCCCAGAGCCATCTATCCCCAGAGCCATCTATCCCCAGAGCCATCTATCCCCAGAGCCATCTATCCCCAGAGCCATCTATCCCCAGAGCCATCTATCCCCAGAGCCATCTATCCCCAGAGCCATCTATCCCCAGAGCCATCTATCCCCAGAGCCATCTATCCCCAGAGCCATCTATCCCCAGAGCCATCTATCCCCAGAGCCATCTATCCCCAGAGCCATCTATCCCCAGAGCCATCTATCCCCAGAGCCATCTATCCCCAGTGCCACCACTCTCCACAGCTCCACTCACGCTGGGAAAGGGGAGCCGATTTCTGGAAAGGAAAGAGAGAGCTCCAAAGTGCATTTCCTCTGTGCAAAGGACCTGACTCTGGGTTTTGGAGCTGCAAAGGTGCCTTGCCTCAGTCTGCCCTGGCTGTTCAGTCCTCGTTGCAGCAGAGCCAGTGGAAGTCCAAAACAGCTCTAGGGAAGTCAGGCAAGCTCCTGGAGACTGGAGGCCAGAGGAGATGGGAAACTCCTTGCAGGTGCTCTGTAGCTGCTGACAGGACATAGAAACGCTGGCCAAAGCAGCACGGTGTGCTACAGGCAGGCACTAATCCCTGCTGTCAGTCAGATTCTGACATTTCCTATCATCAGAACTTCTTTGCAGTTGTTTATAGGGCAGCAAAACTTTACTCTTTTCAGCTGAAATGCATCACCCCTGTGCTGTCTATGACACAGGGACTGACATCAGGTGAAATTTTGTTTTTCTATATTTTTTTATGACCTAGGAAGCTGCCCAAACCCCAGCTGTTTAAAAATAACAAATGATAAAGCTACAAAGTCTTGTGCCCTGGAGAAGTTCAAGGCAGCATTCCTGCTGCTGAGCAACCCTCGTGCCAGCCTGGAGAAGAGAAGGTTCCAGGGGACCTTAGAGCCCCTTCCAGTGCCTAAATGGGCTCCAAAGGGACTGGGAAGGAACTTTGGACAAGGACATGCAGTGATGGGACAAAGAGGACTGGATTTAAGCAGAAGGAGGAGAGATTTAGGATTTTACAAAGAAATTCCTGACTTTGAGGGCAGGGAGGCCCTGGCACAGGGTGCCCAGAGAAGCTGTGGCTGCCCCTGGATCCCTGGCAGTGTCCCAGGCCAGGCTGGACAGGGCTGGGAGCAGCCTGGGACAGTGGAAAGTGTTCCAGCCCATGGCAGGGGACTGGAATCCTTCCCTGGGGTCCCTTCCAAACCAAATAGTTCTGCAATTCCATGAATAAATGTCCCACCAGGGCCCACAGGAAACCCACCCTCCTTCTGCAGCCAGAGGCCGTACACCAATGTGCATGTCCCAGAAGGTAAAACAACCTTTTTTGAGCTAAAAAGGGATGTTTTACTGGAAAACCCAACCAGTTTGCTTTGGCTGTGCTGTCACCCGTCCTCATGGCAGCTGTTCTCCTGCTGCCCTTCCCTCGCTGGGGTCCTTACTGCTGGAAGTGTTGTGGGAACATGTTGGAGCTGAAACATATGGGTTTCATGCCAAAATAATTCACTTAGGGTTGTGTGACTCTTTTTTTCCAGTGAAAAATCAAAATTTCCTTTGTAAATGAGACATGATTTCAGTGGGGTGGGGGAAGATTGAGTGGTGGTGCTACAGGAAGAAGAAACAACTTCCTCTTACAAAAAAAAAAAGCCAAAACAACTAAAAAAACAAACTAAACGTTACTTTTCTTTTGCAAGATGAATTTTATGTCACATTTTTCCAGCAGACCTAATTTTGAGCAGTGTTTGTAGTTTGGTGTCAGCCCAAGGAGTGCTGGACACTCCTACAGGAAAGAGGTGTCAATTCTGGCACCAAATTTGAGGCTGGCAATGGGCAGATCCTGTGAGTCCTGTGAAGAGGCAGGAGAGGGGACATCTCACTGGGATCAGGGCACAAAGCCTCGATCTTTTTACAGCTGTTTTAGAAACACAAATCCTGCAAGGAACCATTCAAGCACAGAAAGGCGTTTTGGTCTGATCCAACAGGTGTGTGAGCAGACAGCTGGGTTCGTGTTGGGATTAGATAACATTAGATAACAGTCTCATTTAGATAACAGCCTCACCTGGAGAGAAATGTTCCTCAGGGCTCTGGTTTGGGCTGCACACGATGTGGTTTTGTGTCTGCTCAGGCCTGGGCGCCTCCTGCCACCGAGGATGCGAGCAGAGTGGTCAGACAGAGATTGAGGGGCAAAGGTGACCTTGGATTTTGGGTGCAAGGGTGGAATTCAGCTCCTGGCTCTCCACATCAGCCTCTCTTGCTCGTGTGCTGCTCTCCTCGTGCCACCAGCAAGAGTTGGAGCTGCTGGGTGTTGGTGGGGAGCCCTCCCTGGAGCCTGCTGGGTTTTATTAAAAGCCAGGAGAGAGCTGCAGGCTCAGCTGGGCTTGGGCCTGATGGATGATCAGAGGTGTGTGTGTGCTCTGAACCTCCCCCAGACCTGGCCGTTTGTCATCCCCGAACCCAAGAGGAAAAATCACAATTTCCAGGACATAAAGAGCAGAGAAGGTTTCACCACTCGCTGGTTTGCTGGAAGCACACGGATCAATAACTTGCTACATAACTAAATAAATCCCCGGTCTGCTGGGTCTCCAGGGGTATATTTTGTGGATGAAAAGTTGCTTTTTCTCCTTGGAAATGGCACTACATGTTTTCTGTGTTGTGTGGGTACTAAGGGAAAGAAATGGGAGTTTTTCTGGTTTTCTTTCTGGTTTGATCTGGTTTGTGTTGAATGAATCCTGGTTATCAGCACCCGAGGTGTTGTTCTGAGTATCCTGCCCCTCTTTGCAGAGCTGCTGCAGAGTCACTGCAGTTGCTTGTTCATGAACAGATTTTGCTTCCAAGGAGTGATGGTTGACAGGATTTGCTTGAGAGAAAGAACAGCCTATGGTTCACCACATTTCCAGTTGAAACTTGTGGGGAGAAGGGAGTTACAGAGCAGGTATCTTCTTTAGAAAGCAGCTTGTGGAACTGAAATTCTCCAGTTTGCTAATTTTTGGTAGAGTTTTTCGATTTCTTGAAATAATTCATGGAGTTTTGGGCCACGGACTTGCCTTTTTCCACCACTACAGGATTATTCTTCTTGATAAAAAACCTGATTTTTATTTGGGCTGCTCCTTCTCAGAGTTCGTGGCCTTCTCCTGGAGCTGTGCAGTGGCTTCCTGATGGGAAATGATAAAATCCAGCTTCTGCAATGAGAGGGGGCAGCACATTTCCTGTGCAGCTGCTCCTATGGGCCAGTGACAGGAGGGAGGTTCAGCACCAGGTGAGATCTTTCTGACCCTGACAGGTCTGGCTGTCTTTTGGGGTTCCAGAGGCCTTCCTCATGCGATGGAGCCTCCAACCTCCACCTTCCTGCTGGCAGGAGAGCTGTGGTCCCCGAGCACTCCCTCTGTGTCCTCCCCATCTCAGAATCAGGAATTCACAGAAGGGACCCACAAGGATCATGGAGTCCAACTCCTGCCCCTGCCCAGGACCATCCCCAGGGTCACACCCTGTCCCTGGCAGCGCTGTCCAAACACTCCTGGAGCTCTGGCAGCCTTGGGGCTGTGCCCATTCCCTGGGGAGCCTGGGCAGTGCCCAGCACCCTCTGGGGGAAGAACCTTTCCCTCAAATCCAACCCAAACCTCCCCTGGCACAACCTCAGGCCATTGCCCAAGTGCTGTCACTGTCACAGAGCAGAGATCAGTGTCTGCCCGTCCTCTTCTCCCCCCTCAGCCTCCTCTGGCTGAACAGACCCAGAGCCCTCAGCAGCTCCTCAAGGCCCTTCACCATCTTCGTGGCCTCCTTTGGGTGTTTTCAAATAGTTTAACATCTTTATTTTATTGTGGTGCCCTGAACTGCCCCCAGAACTGAAGGTGAGGCTATCCCAGCCCTGAGCAGGGCGGGACAATCCCTCCCTTGCCCAGCTGATGCTGGGCCTGATGCCCCCAGGACAGGGACGTCCCTCCTGGCTCCAGGACACTGCTGACCCATGTCCAACCTGCCACTGACCAGGACCCCAGTTCCTTTCCACAGCCCTGCTTTCCAGCAGGGAGCTGAGCACTCCACGGTGACAGAGACCTTGTGGGGTTCTCCCTCTCGCTGAGGAGCTGAGGGTGAATCCCTGGAGCAAACAGCTGAGGGGCACTGAGCTGTGCTGAGCTAATGACAACCTCTGGCATGGCAGCTCTGAGGATTCCCTCTGGTTTGTGCTCTGCCCCAGAAGGAGTAAATAAAAGCCTCCTCATTTATTTATGATGTAAATAGCGACTGTGCCTTCAGCTTTGGATTTGTTATTATTTATTTAGAGCCTGTTGTCTCAGAGGCACTGGCCGTTTGCATGCAGGGGGCATCTGTCTGCCTTTATTACCCACAGACTTTTTGCTTCTTAGGCTTTGACTTTTAGCTGTTGAAATTCTGCTGTGGAAACGTAAATCCTCCCAGATTTACACAGATCCCTTGGTCCTTCCCTTCAGAGTCATTAGCAGGAGCTCAAGGTCCCGCCAGCCTCTCTGAAAAACCCGGGCACCCTGTGTCCCACTCATGGAACAGCTGAGCTCCTCTGGACGCGGAGGTTTCTGCTGTGGAAGCACCAAAGAGGGGTGGCTAAAATCTGCTTGCTGTAGGTCCTTAGCAAAAGCCAAAGGGAGGATGAGTAGGAGATGGTTATGGGCAGGCACAAAAACGGTGAGGCAATATTTGGCTTAATATTACTGATGGCTCTTTGGAAGCCCTTCCTCTCCCCCACAAGGGAAGACAGGGGGTCACGGTGTGCCAGAAGTGCTGGATTAGTTTTGCTCGACAGCCAGACACAAAAAACAGCTTTGCTGGGTTCCAGGATATCAGGGATTGGATTGATGCTGTCTCGTGGATGTTATCCCAAGGCACCTTTCATTGCTCCTGCTCCTTCTCGGGTCGGTGCCTGATTAAGTTTTGGCACCTGGCTTTAGGAAGCTCGTGACCCCCATTTGGGGGGTCATCCCCTTGGCTTTGACAGCTGAGGGAGCACAAACCTTCCTGCAGACAGCCCCCCATGAGTGCTCCACGGCATGGACCAGCTCCAGAGCTCTGCTGAGAACCCTTCTGGGCAGCATTTCCATGGGTGCAAAGGTGGGAGGGGAGGGCTTGTCCCAGGAGATGGACGAGCCCAGAGATGTTTGATTGTGACAAAGGAGTTCTGTCCTTCCCTGCTGGTCACAGCTGTGGCACTGTCACAGCTCTGGGAGGACAGGCCCTGGCAGCTCACCTGGCCCCCTGCCACCCTCTCATTACCCACCGAGTCATCCTCACTGAAATATCTCTCAGCATCCATGCAGGAATCCCTTCTTTGTAAAATAACACTACAGTCAGGGTTTTAGAGGGGAGAGTTGATTTTTCTGAGATTTCTTTTCAAAAAGCTGTATTTACCCTTTCATTTGACTGCCTGTTTCGCAGTCTCAGGGCCTCTGGGTAGGAAATATTTTCCTGGTAGCTACGTGGTGTGTTTCTGCAAAGTAAACTCATTTATATCCATTAAGTCTCAGAATTGTGAGGTATAAATAGAAGAATTAATTCCCACTCCATAGCACAGCTGGCCAATTTGCAACAGAGGACAATTAAATCCAGACCTAGATGATCAAAATTAGCACCAAAATGAGTGACCAAAGGCCCTGCTCCAAGCTCAGGTTGTTGTAGGTCTTGGATATCTTCTCTTACAGACTGAGAAAAGGTTGCTGTTAAGCAACAAAGATTTTGCTTGGATCCTTCATTCCGGGCAGGATTTCCAGAGTTTTCCAGAACTTCACCCATTCCCATGGGTCTTCTCTGAATCCCTCTCCAGCTTCTCAGCCTACATCTCAAGGTGTGCAGCTGCCCAGGACCCTACGGACAGGATCCTACCTAAATCCTGGATCCCTGTGCAGGAGCCACCCCAGTGGTGAAAACTGAAAATCTTCTGGATAAAAGTCTTTTAACTAAAAGTTTTTTAGAACTGGCAAAGTTGGGAAGAGGGGGATGTGTAGGAGCCCTTGGGCTTGGAGAAGGCATTTAGGGCTTGGAGGGACAAAAGTGGCCAGGTACAGATGAGCAGCAGAGTGGAAGATGTTGTGCCTGCCCTGTGTGTGTCCCAAGAGCTGCACACATCTGAAGTGATTTGTGGACGTGCTCAGGAAACCTGCACAACCAGGCCCTGGTGACCATCAGAGCCTCACCAGAACCACGTCATGAGCTGGACAGAGAGCTGGGCTGGGCCCTGGCTCTGCAGTGGGGCAGGACCTGGCTGTGGTTGTGTTCCACGGGCAGCTGGGATGCACAGATGGGAAACCCCGGGGCAGCAGCAGCTCCCGGGGCTGCCACGGGCTCTGCAGACACTGCTGACTCTGGGCTTGGACTGCAGCCAGAGTGAATCTCACCGAGGGGCTGGGATGAGTGGGGTAACGAGCTCTTTGGAGAGCCATGAATAGCAGCTTTCACGAGCTGTCATTTCCCATTACAGCTGCCTCAACGTGGAAACACAGCACAGGGCCTGGCAGGAGAGGTTCCCTGCCTCTAAATCCCAGCCAGCTCCATCCACAGGCTTCTCTGGCTCTCTGGAGACTGAGCCTTGCAGCTTGAACCAGCCCCAGTGACTGCTGGACCAGCTGCAGGACACAAGCTCAGCTCTTGGTTGGAGAGGGAGTCAGAAGGACCAGGACGTGGCTGTGCTGGGTGTGAGTTGATGTGGAGGATCTGAGGACCTCACCTGAGTGCAAGGATGCCAAGTGCAGGAATCTTCAAACCAGACCTTTTTTATAGGCTCCTCATGCAGGGGAGCCTCCTGCCAAAAGGTAGCAAGGAATTTGATGTAAAAGCAGAAATTCTCTCCAGTTGTCTTGGAATACAATATCCTCCTGAGCTGGCTCACGTATCACCGAGCAAAGATCAGCTGTCCACCCATCCACCAATACCTCCCAGACCTGGCTGCATTTCAGTGCTTGCGGGATGTTGTTTAAAAGAACAGGAGGGTGATTGAGTGTCTCTGCTTCCAATTGACCACGGGGCAAAGTGCCCAAATCTAAGCCCGAGGATGGAGCTACACCCTGTGTGTAGGACGGCTGCAGGAATTCTTGGTGTCATGTCTGGCTGGACGTGGGTGTGGTGGTGCTGGAAAGGAGGGAGAGCTTGGAAAAGGAGTTTGCAACAGGGAGTAACCAAAGGAAACTGGCGGTTCATATGCCAATAAATTGGAACTGAGATTACAAAGGCTGAGAGCCATTTTTATGCCCTGAAGCTCATTCTGGGCTCAGGTGGTTGGCACAGGGAAGGATGAGAGCCAAGGGCTGGGCATGGAAATCCCCGAGCGCTGTGTCTGACAGAATTAATCCCTGTTGTCTCTAAGCGGGGTGTGGGCTGCTCTGGGTGAGCAGTGTGCCCACTGTGGTGGCCAGCATTGACCAGTCCCCAAAAACAGCGAGGGGGAAGGGCTGGGAGGAAGGCAGAGGTGGAAAAGCCTCGGTGCTCCAAGGCCAGGCTGGAGATGGAACAGAGAAGGGGGTGAAGCACAAATGACACCTCTGCAAGGCCGAGCCCTACACAGACAGCTGCTGCGCTCCCGTTACGTGGGGTCTCCCCACCTGCAGCTGCCTGGAACCTTCCCTTTCATCCCTGCAATCTTGATTTCATTGGATTAATAAAAAACTTCTTCTCTCAGCAGAGATACTGGAGCACAGCCTACGGGCTGGGAGAGGAAGGAGGAAATAGCTGCAGCTTGGCGTCTCCTCTCTGAGCACCAGCCAGCTCCCTGCCCTGGGATGGATCCAGCAGGAGCACGGGAGCTCCCATCCAAGAAGCCCCAGTGCTCTGCCAAGGCCACACAGGTAGCAGAGAGCCTGATAGAAAGTCAAGTGGAACATCTGGGAGCCCTTTTCTTTTCTGCTGCCTCCACTGTATTTCAGGGCAGGAACTCTCTGATCCTCTGCACGGAGGATTTGCCAGAGCTCCGAGTGCTCCAGTCTCCCACACGAACACCTCTGTGTGCATAAACTCACGGCTGTGTCCATCTGGGAAAGCTGGATCAGAGGACAGCAGCAATACTCCAAAGCAAAATGCCAATTGATTTATTGGAATCACAGAATCACAGAATGATTTTTGTTGGAAGGGGCCTTAAAGACCCTTCAGTCCCACCCTGTCATGGGCAGGGACACCTTCCACTGTCCCAGGCTGCTCCCAGCCCTGTCCAGCCTGGCCTTGGGCACTGCCAGGGATCCAGGGGCAGCCACAGCTTCTCTGGGCACCCTGTGCCAGGGCCTCACCTCCCTCTGATTAAAGAACTAAATACTGGTTCAAGAAACCATCAGAGCTGCTGCATTTTGCCCAGGGAAGTGGTGGAATCGCAGTCCCTGGAAGTGTTAAAAGATGTGCAACGTGGCCCTTGGTTTGGTGGTGGACCTGGCAGTGCTGGGTTAATGCTTGGATTTGATGATCTTAGAGAGCTTTTCCAAACTTAATTATTCTGTGATTTTAGGATGGGAAGTGAAGCATCCAAAATGCATCAAGTAAAGCTTTTCAGTAAATTTTTCTTTCTTCCAGAGACGTGTCTTATCCAGCCTGGGAAAAGGAGGCCTGCCATGTAACTTGACTGATTAATCCCTAATACCAACAAATAGCTTAAATAAATAATTTCCTACCAACAGAACTAGGAAATTGTGTTTGTGTGAGCCATCCAGCTGAGAAGCAGTGACAGAAGTGAAATAAATGATTTCAGGAATTAATTGTGAGCAGGGAAGCAATCCAGTGTCAGCGATACAGGAAAGACACATGAAAAGGGGAAAAAAACCCACAGGAAAATATAATTTAAACATGCACAGAAGACATGCAAATGCAGGCGCAATGAGGGGCCTCTGGATTTTTCCTAATGAGCTCTAATGCAAAGAGGAAATTAAAGAACTCTCTTTTCCCCTCTCCCTGGTTGCAGAAGCTCTGTGCTGGAGTGGGGGCTGGAGCAGGAGGGGCTGAGGGGCTGCAGGGTGGGGGACAGGGAGGGACACGTCTGCTGGAATTTCTGATGGAATATTCCTCTTTTTTAAGTGAAACAAACAACAAACTGCAAAACTGGGATTTTCAGCAGGAGGAGAACAGCCTGGATAAACTTATTGACTGAGTGGTTTTGCTTCTCCTTTTTCTAAAAGGGTTTTCAAGACGGTTCAATATCTGAGGCCATTTATTTGTTGAAATAGAAATATCCAGTTTTCTACCCCGTAATACTTTTCATTTTGTATTGTAAGCTAAATATTCCATGAATGAGACTTCTCTGCTGAAGGTTTGGGAGAATTGAAACCAAATGTTTGAAAATTATCTATTCAAAAGGACTTGGCTTGACTCAGCTCAGACAACTGTTGCGTTTTTAAACTATAAACAATATTGAAATTCTGACTGTTTATCCCCACATGACTTGAGGATTGTTTACAATTTTTAGACATTTTTCAGGAACTGAAAACCTGTTTCTCATGTATATTTATGCTGGCAGCTGCTCGCAAAAGGACAGCTCAGCTCCTCGAAAAGTGGAAGCATATGACGACTTTCTCTTCAGTGAAGCTGGTAAAATATGGGGTGTCAAACCAGACTGAATTTCCCGGGCTAGTGGGACAGTTTGGCCGTCCAGGCAGTGGTTCCATCTGGCCAGGTTCCTCGGTGGCCTTGCCCCCTGCAGTGACAGTGCTGAGGGTCACACGGGCACCACAAACCCCCAACCTGTCCCCATGCCCTCCCCATCCAGGGCTCATCGTGCCTGAGAGGGCTTTAGGTGGCTGAAACTTCAAATTCTGACTTTGGATGCCCATTCCCTGGCATCCCAGAGAAGCTGTGGCTGCCCCGTCCCTGGAAATGTCCAGGGCCAGGTTGGACAGGGCTTTGGAGCAGCCTGGGACAGTGGAAGGTGTCCCTGCCCATGGCTGGGGGTGGAACGAGATGATCTTCAAGGTCCCTTCCAACCCAAATCATTCTGTGATCTGGGATTCTGCATCTGGGATCAGGCTCTGCTGGAAAAAACTCAATTCTGCCATTTATAAGCTTTTCTGCATTGGTCAAAGCCCAGAGATGATCCCAGATGCGATGATGTGTTTGTGCAGTCCTTTACTACACCAGCAGCACTTTCCAGCCACCAGGGTCACTGCAGGTCAGGGAGAGCTCACATCTTGCTCACTCGGATGTACAGGGTTAATATCCAATTTATCCAGGCAGAGCTGGCCATGCCCTGAGCCCCAGCAGCTCCCAGGGGGAGCCATAGGAATAATTTCCTCATTTAACCTTGAATCTTCCCAGTGTGGGAAATGAAGGAGTTTGGACTCAGGACAACACTGGGTTTGACTCAAAGGTAACAGCGAGGGGTTTTTAAGTCATGTGGTATCACTGCCATTGGTTTTGTCTTTATAATTCCCGTGGCAGGTGGGAGAGGTGTGCCTGTGGGACAGGATGTGCCCCTGAATTTCAGTCCTTGGGCTGCAGCTTCACTTTGGCCAACAGACCCTGTCTGAATGTCACAGAGCTGATTAAAGCCCAGGAGGGAAACGGCCCCTGGCACCCCACCAAATCCGGTGATGCTGCCGAGCTGATGACATGCTGGGGGCCTGGTGGGAGCTCCCTCTGCCCCCTCCAGCCCTGCTCCTCTCTGGAGCCTGCCCCAGCTGCAGGGGAGGCTGTGCTCAGAGCTCAGACAGCTCTGCATGTCCCAAAGCCGAGGATCCTGGGGGTTGTTTTGCTCCAGCAGAGCCCTGGAGAGCTGCGGGCGTGCAGAGGTGAGTAATTGCATTGGTGACTGCGCCCGCCCTGTCGATAGGATGCATTTGGCCGCTTTCCTCTGTGCTCTTAAACTTGTCCTTCTCCAGAGAATGTGTTCACTCTGCTGCCATCTCCTCTGGGCCCAGCCACGGGGGTCCCCAGCAGTGAGCTGGATGTAAAATCTATCGATCTCTCCCTGCACAAGGGCAGATAAGTGCTCCCCAGCCAATACCTCTCCGGCATTTCCCTCAGCTTGCTGCTCACATGCCCCAGATCACAGCGGTTGGTGAAAGAACAAAAGGAATGAGCTGGAGAAACTCTGGCCGAGCAAATCTAATCTGCATCCTCACCACTGCCCCGGCATTGATGGAGAAGCTCAGAGAGGCTGGTGTGTCTGTGAAGAACCTTCCAGGACTGGTCTGAGCTGCAGGAGAGGACACAGCAGAGGTCTGGCAGGGAGACGAACCTGGGGCTGAACAGCAACATTTGAATTCCCTCAGCTGCCCTGAGGCCCTCAGGTAACACTCACACTTAGCGTGAATTTGGCCTCCAGACGTTACACAGCTCATGAGAACCACGAGATGACGATGATGATGACGTTATTATTCCTAATTAACGATGCCGGAATTCAGGCGCTGAGTCTTCCTTGAGGGGCTTTCCTTGGCTCCCTGCAGCTTTCCCCAGGAGCCAGACTGCCCCTTGGCCAGCAGGACTGGGAGCTCAGGGGCCAAGCCGTGTGCTCGGGGCTCAGCACGGCCTTGGCCTCCTGCTGCAGCTCCGCACCCCGATGGATGATGATCCAGAGCTGCTCACACGGTGCAGTGCTGAGCCCGAGGGGCCCGAGTTACCCAGAGCTTTCCCCACGGAGCACCGAGCCGCTCCAGCCGCGTGGACAGGCACAAGATGAAGGAGGTACAAATTTTTACAAAATCCGTGGCCAACGTCTCAGGTAATAAATGCTGGGAACTGAGGAATGCAGCCTCGTTACTGCCTGGCTGAGGGGAATTAATTCTCCGCGTTGGCTTCTCCAGAGTTTCTGCCCGTCTGTCATTGACTCCTTCCCGCCACACAGATATTTCTGTATTTCAGCAAAATTCCCCGCTTCTAATCTGGATAGTCCTTGCTGGGTGGAGCGCAAACCCCACACTGTTAACTCCGGATAACGGTAATTAAAAGAAAATAAAATCAAAGGTGCTCGGGAAAGAAATGGAAAATTTTTCCGTGGAAGCCAAAAGATTATATTAAACTTCAGTGGTTTAATAAAATATTATGAAGTTTGGGAGCATATTTTCCCTGGGACTTAATCTGTTTATACATCTAAAAAAGTAAATAGAATATCACTTTACGTGACCACACAGCAAACCTGACACAGGGGGGCTTCTCCACTGGATTTATTTCTTGAGGAATTCCTTTCCCCTCGGGTTTCACACAACGCGCTGAGAACTGGGACCATTCCTGAATTACCCAGGGAAAGCAGGAAATTCATCCATCTCGGTGGAGAAATGCTGAGGATGTGGCAGGGCCAGGGACAGCAAAGGGGTGAGCATTGGGGACACAGAAGACTTGACTGTTGGAGGATTTTTGCAATTTAAAGAAAGGAGTCTGGCATTGACCTTGCTGGAGAAACGTGCTGGAAGACAAGAGGTCATGGGAACGATGCCAGTGATGCCACTGGGGAGTTCACAGAAGGCAGAGCCGTAGAGTGAGTTGGGTTTAGAAGATTAAAATCAGGCACAAATGGGTAATTTTGTGGTTTTCCCCCTTTTTTCATAAACCTTCCCCCTCTTTCCAGGCTGCTGCCACCAGCAAAAAGAGAGCACAGCCTCTCAGTACCCGTAAACTTTATTAAATGTGTGCTTTTTCATTGTTAAATTAAATTAAAATCAGTTTGTTTCATACTGATATAGCACCAAAGGGAGAAGGATGACAGCATCACCGAGTGAAGGGGAGGGAGAAGAGAAAACCAGAAACTGTTAAATACAATCTAGAAATTTTTTAATGGTTGGGAAAATGGGCAAATTTTCCCCTTCATCCGGAGACTCAGCTCTGTGTGTGACGTGTGCATGTGGGAGAACCAAGAGGCTGAGAGTCAGTGCCAGTCGAAACCCCTCTGAGCAGGGTAGGAAAGGCCAAATTATTGCTGGAAATTTGATTTATCAGTGCTGTACCCCAAGGCCACGCTGGCACCACACAGAGGGGTCTCAGACACTGATCTTCGTGGCACCCTGGTGAATAAACTCCTTTTAACGTGCAGGGCATTGAGTGGCAGCATTTCCATGGGAACTGAAAATTCCCCATGGCACAGAATCAGCACCAAGGATAACCCGGGCACGGCAGCCCCGTCCTTGCCCTTCCAGGAATGGCAGAGAGGATTTCACAGCAGCAGAAAGGCCCCGTTTTGCCTGGCCAAACTGCACTGGTAAAGGAAAACCCCATTTCTCTGAGATTTTCAGTTGAAGCAGAGTGCAAAGAGCTTTCCCACTCTCCAGGTTTGGCTGACAGCTGCAGTGGGTTAAAGGGAGGGGTCTCACCTTCAATGGCCTTTCTAAACTGGGCTCCACGAGCCTGTGCCAAAGCACATCAACAGCAGTGGGGAAAAAAGTGACTTCTGCAGACTTTGGGACAATCCTTGTGCTCAGCACACCCAGACTCCTGGTGGTGTCAGTGCAGGAGGGCTGGGGTGCCACTGGTGCTGTGCAGACCTCAGAGCCCCCAGCCTGCTGGCCAAGGGCACCTGTGCAGGGCTGCCAGAGGGGTCTGTGTCTGTCTCCCCAAAAATCATGGAAACATGGAATGGTTGGGATTGGACCCTAAAGCTCCTCGTGTTCCATTCCCTGCCACGAGCAGCGACACCTTCCACCAGAGCAGGTGCTGCAACTCCAGTCTGGCCTTGGGCACTTTCAGGGATGGGGAATCCACCACCACTCTGGGCAACCCAGGCCTCACCACCCTCACGGTATAAAACTTCCTGATGATGAATTCGGCACCTGATGCTGAAAGGATGCCTTGTAAAGGTTGGTGTGGTTTTGTTTTTTGGTTTTTTTTTTTCTTAAAACAAATGTTCTAAAATGCAAATGTTGCATCACATGTAAGCCTAAGCTTCATCAGTGCCTAATGGCAGATTTGATTATTGAGACCAGAAGCACTTTATTAACCTAATTATTTTCTCATAGTTAATGTTTTGATTTTTCTGCTTGACTTTTTTTTTTTTAAAGAAAAAGGTCACTTTTTTATTTATAGCTACTTTTGCTTTCCCCTGCAATACACGTGCTCAGCACTGCAGGCCCAGGAGGGGTGCGGTTTTCAATAGTTTACCTCCAATTCTTCTTGGGTTAAAATAATCTAAACTTCATGGCTGGATTTTCAAATAAGCCTAAAGAGTTTAGAGGCTTAAATGCTATTAGAGTTCAAAGCAATTTGGTTGCATGACCTCTTTCTAAAAGCCATTGTTCATATGTGGAGGGGATTTTCCAAACTACTTACGGCCCAGATCAAAACCAATCAATCACAGCCTCAGATCCCTAAATAGTTTTACAAGGTGTGCAACAAGGCCTTCAAACCCTTGGAAATGAGGGGGAGTAAAACAGGGAAGCGTTTAGGGGAAAGTATTCCCAGGGAGCTGACCTCGATGTGCTGGGAGGAGTTTTAAAGGCACGTGTGATGGGTTTGTGTACATTTCAAGGCTCTGCTGGTTTAATGCCTGGATTTGGTGGCCGTTGCAGATTCTCAGTTGTATGAAATGCTGGATATTGCTTGTCCAGTACGGGGAGAAAAACCTGTGGCACTATAAAGCTGCTTTATAGTGGTTCAAATGTGACTGTATGGGAGAAAATTGCAATATAACTGTATTGATTTTTAAAACATCCTACTCCTAGGAGATATTTATACCTGTCTGCTGGTTTTGGCTGGGGTAGAGTTCACTTTGCTCACAGGACTGTGGTTTGGGTTTGTGCTGGGAACAGTTTTGATAACCCAGGGATGTTTTCTTCACGGCTGAGCAGTTCTTACATGGCATCGAGGATTTTTCTGCTCCTCCAGAGAGAAGGCTGGGGATGCACAGGGAGCTGGGAGGGGACACAGCCAGGACAGCTGACCCCAACTGATGCAAGGGACATTCCAGACCATGTGGCATCATGCTCAGTGTGTGAAAGTGGGGAAAGAAGGAAGGATGAAGCTTTTGTACTGATGGTGTTTGTCTCCTCAAGTCACCATTCCAAATGTGAGGGAGCCCTGCTGTCCTGGGGGTGGCTGAGCACCTGAGCACCATGGGAAATCGGGGATGAATTTCTTGGTTTGCTTTGTTTGTGTGTGTAGCTTTTGCTATCCCTATTAAACTGCCTTTATCTCAGCCCACAGGCTTTCCCAGATTTACTCTTCCAATTCTCTCCCCAGTCCCACCTGGGGAGTGAGTGAGTGAGTGGGGCTGAGATCCCAGCTGGGCTTAAACCACAGCAATTTGTCAAAGGCCATGTTCCATTACATTCCACATTATCCCAACCTGAATTCTCCTTGAAATACCCCAGAAATGGCACCCTTAAATCTTCTTTTCAGCTGGGAACACCTCAGACTTTGCCTCACTGGTGCTGGCACTGTTTGGTTATGGCTGGGAGTGAATGAAGCCTTGTCCTCACTGCCACCTTGGCTTTTGCATTTGAGAGGAAGAGCACAGCATGGCAGGGTCTCCATCTCCCATTCCTGCCCCGACCAGCCTTGCTCTTAGAATATTTTTCCCAATAATTCCCCTCCATCCTTTTGGCTGTGCTTTATTCCATTCACCCTTGATCTGGCCAGCACAGGCAGATTGCTCCCCTCCCCTCCAGTGATGAACTGGGGAGACCATCACCAAGAGCCCAACGTGCTCCCAGCTCCTGATCTGAACTGGAGATGCTGGGAGGGACCACGACCTCATGGAGCCAAGGCTCCGTGACCATGTCTGATGTTCTCGTGTCGTGTCTGGCATGAACGTGGAGGGGCTGAAGGGAGGCAGGTAAGAGAAGGGACGGTCGGGGGTCTGTGAGGAGCCTCATCTGCCTTTCTGCTGCCAGGTGTTTGCAGAGAGCAATCAGGGAAAGTGTTTCTGCAGATGAGGCATGGGACATTGCCAAAAAAGGCTTTAAAACGGGACAGAAATGGGGGAAGGGGTGAAAGCATCAGTGAAGGCAGTGAGTGTGGCACTGAGCACAGCATGGCTTTGGTGCCACCAACCCATCACCACCTCTCACCAGCTGGGGCATGGAAAGCTGCGCTCAGGGAGAGCTTTGCAATGACAGCTGTGGGAAAAGCTCCTGGGGCCTCCCAAGCTGAATGAAATGATTTTCATTCCCCTGGGAAATGGGCCTTGAATGCAAAACCCTGCGGGTTTGTGTCTTCAGGGGACAGGAAGGTTCCAGGACTCAGCACCTTTGGGAACAGAGGGAGGCACGAAGGGCTGAGCAGGAAGGGGCTCAGGGCAGCCAGGAGAGGATGGGGCTCACCACGTGCAGCGGAACTCAGGGCCATGAGACTGAGCGGGGCACTAAACCCTTCCCTAACTTGCCAAGGTGGAAATGGCTCCCTCTCAGGTGAAATCGTAACTTCTGACCCAATTATCTTTGGACTCTGAAATCTCTGCTCTGCTGGGTTTTTATGAGGCTCTTGGCTGGTATGCAGGCAGCCAGTGAGCTTCATCCCCAGGCTTCTTCCTAACCACACTCCAGGGGATCCCCACTTGGTTTCTTTTACCCCTCAGGTACCCTTCAGAGCTGGACTCAGGAGAGGGAGCGCTATCGCGTTGTTTATGCAGCACGAAGGTACAGCTGGGTACTCCCACAGCTCAGAAATGCTGAAGATCAAGAGCAGATAAATGAGCCCGTGGCAATAAAAGACTCTGCTTCCCTAACAGATTTCTCTCACTGAGACACTTCCACCAGCTGAAAGAACGTGGGGAAGGAGATTGGTTTTGCCTGGCAGTTTTTAAACCCTTCCCAATCTTCCTGCTTCCCCCTCAGCTCTCCTCTAGGAAAGAACTGTTATTTTCTCATTCCTCTTCCTGGACATGATTATTGTTCACTTTTCCCAACCAACCATTCCTCCAGTCTATTTAAAACCAGCCCAGCTTAAAACATTCATCATTATGGCTCAAATCATGTCCCCAGGACACGGAGAAGTTTCCTGCATATGCCTGGTGGGTCCCTCACCACCTTCCAGGTGTGCCATGAGCATCACCTCAGTGGGGACCTTCCTTCCCATTCCCCAAATCCCTTCAGACGGGCCCCCCCTTAGAAAAAAAACCTTAAAAAACCATTTTGGTGTCAGAGTAGCAAAAGGGATGCAGTAGGGAACGCTGGTTCAGAGCCAGCTCCTGTGAATGAGGCCTTTTGACTACCTGGCAATTTTCAGCACAGAGTCAAAAGAATCATTTGTGTTCTTTCACTTTTGGCTACCAAAATTATTTTGTCTCAAAACAAAACAAAGGATTATTGGTTTTGGCTTCCGCAAGAGGAAAAATAAGTTCGGTTGATGAAAAGAGCTTGATTTAAGAGGGGTAAAAGTTAAACAAAAAATTGGATAAATGAAGAAAAATTCACCAAATGTTTCATGCAATAAAAAAATCCCCTAAGGTAACGTTTGGAAAGCCAAATTAGGTATTAAGCCTCCTTTGTTTTATTGTCAAAAGTGGTGAGGTCTGGCCAAAATGGCACTTGCAAGCCAAAACCTGGCTGAACTTTCAGGAAGACTCTGAGCTACTCCAATCCCCCCCGTCACTTCTAAAAATTTTGCACCTGTGTTTTTTTACAGAGGCAGAGCTAAACCTTGGGCCCACTGAGGGACGCTGGCCATGTCAGTAGGACCAGGATGCTGTTCACAGCCTCAGGACACAGCACCTCGTCTCTGAGAGAAGAAAGGAAACAAAGCAGTGTAAAACAAAAAAATAAATCAGAACAAATGATGTTTCAGCACAGCTATTATTTTTTTTCTCTGTATTTCCCCCCCTCTCTACTGATATGTAAAAAAAATATATATTATATTATATTTTCCTTTTCTTAAATTATTTCTTTCAGCCTCAGTCNCCCTTGGTTTTGTTGAAGTAGAAGTGTTTGTCGGTGATGATCCTCTTGAGGCCCAGAAAGTCCTGGACCCTGCCCAGCTCGCCCGCGGGGTCGCTGATCATCCTCTCCCCGCTGACGAAGAGGATCTGCCCGATGGGGAAGTAGAGGAGCCAGTTCTCCAGGTGCTTGGCGTAGATGCCAATCTGGATGGCGCTCCACGAGGTGTCGATCAGGCCCGTAGTCCTGTTTTTGAAGGTCAGGCTCTCAAAGGTGGGGATGTCAGGCTTCTTGGAGAGCGTCTGGGTGTAGTCCGAGATGGCCCTGGTCACGGGGTCCCGCACCACCACGATGAGCTTCGTGCCCTTGGACATGGAGGAGATGCGCGCCGGGGCCTCCTTGGTGACAAAGTAGCTGGGGGTCTTCTCCATGGTGATCTGTCCCTCCAGCGTCCTGGGCATCAGGTCCCTGATGGAGGGGAGAGAGGGACGTGTTAGTGCCAAACGGCCCTGGGCAGGGCTGGGGAGCTGGGTGTGGGCAGGGCTCTGGGAATCTCCTGGGAATCAAGGGCAGGATGGTTCTGAGCACCTCTCCTTGGGCCTAGCCCTTCCCTCCTGGCATTTCTTGTCAGGAGCCCCACAATGCTCTGATTCTGCAAACACCTGACCTCGTCCTTGGTTCCCCACCTCCTTTCACTGCCCATTTATCTGGAATTAAACCTGAATTCACTTTGCCTGTTCAAGGCCTGCCCTCTTGATGGGATCCCACTTCCCTTCGTGCAGTGGTAGGAATGCAGCACATCTCAACCACCCCAATGCCCCATCCCTTCAAATTCCTCCCTGCCCACACTGGGGTTTCCTGCACAGAGGCTTCAACTCCCTGGAATAACAGTGAATTCCTGGAGCAACAACACTCCCTTCCTGTAGGACAGAGGCATTTTCAAGGGTCAGGATGCAAGGCTTTATGTTTTGGTATTTCCAAGGAGGCAGCAAGTTGATGCCACACAAAAATGTGCAACATCAGCCCCCTGACCTCAGCAATTTCCTTCTTTCACCCAAAAACATCCCCCACACCAGATGTTCTGGGAAGCTCTCCTAGATTGGAGTGGGAAGGTGCTCGGGCCAGGGTCCATCCTGCTCCATGGTTCCCTTGAGAGTTCAGAGCCCTCCTGGGCCAGGATTGGGTGTGATTTGCTCAAGGGCCACACGATTTGGTGGCTGGATAACCTGAGCTCCTTCGTGTCAAACAAGGCAGGACAGGGAGGCGTGGGAGCGATAGGAGCAGGTGGCTGCTCCTCCTGGGTGCTCCCAACTCCTCTCCCTCCCCTTCTCCTCCCACACCACAGCCCATCCCCTCACACTGATGCCTTAGGATTTTAACTTCTATATTTTTCATGTATCTGTAATCCTGTGATTCTTTAGTGTCTAACTCCAGACTCCATATGCAGTGCTGGCTGCTGTTCTCCCATTTTTGGTCAGACAGAACAATTCCTCTCTGGGCCTGGAACTCAAGGCCACCTCACTGCCTCGGGCCCTGAGAGATGTAAACAGCAGAGGAGGGAGTTGAATGACTTCATTAGCTGAAGCTGTAATTAGAGGATTAACCCCTGATATGCAAATGGACCAAACTTATAAAAGTGTGAAAAACCCGTGACCTACCATCCATTTTAGGGTGTAGCCCCTGGGTGGGCTCTGACTGCCCTAAATGTACCTGAAGGCCCTTCAATAAATAGAACTGCTTTTTATTCTCTTCATTTAGTCTAACCTCTGTTTTTCGGTAGTCCCAACAAGGCATCAGCTCACACCCAGACAGGAGCCAGCATCCCCAAAATGTCAGACTCACACCTCCATCATTTGGTTACACAAACCCTTCCTGCCTTCCAGGCTCTCCGCAGCCGATCTTCTGACGGTCCC